>CM047807.1:85126785-85433316 GCA_026214975.1 Gentiana macrophylla
CCACTAATCAAGGTCACTAAGTTTGGACACGATCGGGTAGGACTTGAAAGGTTATAACGTTAGGCTAGGGTAATTCCGGTAAATCGAAAAGGATAATTTTGGGAACTGGAGAAAAAGGAGTACGAGTGAACCTAATCAACAAGTGTACCACCTTATCTCTACCATACAAATCATCCAAACTCCTTTTGATTATTTTAAGCACTTGGGAACCATAGGATACTAACATACCCGAACCCATTGCCTCACTCAACTATGTTTCAAGTGTCATGAGGCGAGATCGAATACATTAGCACCTATCTCACTATCCCAACTCCAACATCATAAGTATAACTTTTGAGCTCATTACTTTGATTCCAACCCTTTATTTCTATACACCAAACTCTTATTTATTGAGAACTTCTAATTTATTTTGAACTTTGATTGTTTGAGTTCTCTTTTTTTTTTTCTTTTTTTTTTCTTTTTTTTTTGTTTTTTGAAAGAATGAAGAATTTCACAGATTTTTCTTTTATTTTTGTGCCAAACCCAAACACTAAGCCCAAATGAGCTCCTCTTCTCCTTATAGCTCCAAACAAGGAAACATCAACCATCAAAACATCATTTCCCCCACCCCACACTTGCCTTGGCAAGTGTGGCCTCACAAAAGACTAGGTCCACTCGTAGGGTATGAATGAAGGGAATGTGACCATAAATAAAGCTCAGGGTAGGTTTCTGACTAAGTAACAAAACGGCTATAAAACGAATGGTGGTCAGACCATTCTATCAAGGCTGAGAGGGGCTACGAAGGTCTAATGTTGGGGATTAGGCTTATTTGGCTTTGGTAGGGTCAAAGAGACGCCATGACCGTCATCCCGTGTCATACTTAGATAAACCTTTTTATTTCGTCTCAAGACCAGTGACATGAGAGGTGGTAGTAATCAAATTGTGCACAAAATGTAGCTTCACGTGAAATTAATAGACTCTATTCTCAAGATAAGATCAAACCGAAGTGCACACGTTCGGGGCCCTACTAAGATGGCCACCACTCGACTACAGACATAGCACAAACAACACAATGTCGGGAACCCTTGAAAAAAATTTAAAATCACCCAAAAATCGACTCAATCCCGATCATAGGCTAAGTATACCACACATATTGCACATTCAACAATAAAAACAATAAAACGGCTAAGTCCCCCACCCCACACTTAAACGAAACACTGTCCTCAGTGTGTGAGAGATAAGAAGCGTAAAAGACTTAGCTGTTTGACCAAAAGACCGGCGAGAAAGGCGCAACCGTGACTCGAAACTCGTGATAGCCTCGTATGAATCCATTCCGTAACTCCAGAGCGAGATCAACAGTAAACAAAAGACAGAGATGTACGGGACATAATCCGCGTACTAAAAGCGAGGCAATAGGGTAAGCGGGTACATAAAATAACGAGTCTAAGCCACAGTGACAAAATCAAAGCATACGGGGGGGGGAAATACGGGATATGCAATGGAAGGATACAATCAGATCAAAATAAGGTACAGGACATCCATGCATTAAATATAAGCTACTAAAAACATCCTCGTCATCCCACAGTCTCAATCAATAAAAAAGGAAACATACACGGTCAAGCAGGCCTCAGGGGCTCAAAAATAAGTGCACGTGCATGAAAAAGTGAAGTGTGTCCAAAGTATGATGGAAGAACGCCAAAAGTAAGTGAAATGTCAAAGTATAAAAGAGACAGACTAGTAAGTAAATACAATAAGAATCGCATGAGAAAACATGCTAGTCTGCTCCATGTCCCTGTACGTCAATAGTGAAATCTGGTGTGTCTGATGTTGGTGCAACCACAGCAGCTGCACTCTCGGTCTGTGAAGATCCTACAACACTTGTCCTCATTGCCTCTGTCCCAGCTGCATCTGTGCCCATCAGATCGTCCAACGTAATGTCATCAAACCCCTCATCTGGATCAACAAACATCTCCTCTGTGACTCTCTGCAAATCTGCCTCGATCTCTGGAGTATACTGAAACGGTGCAATATCTAGGTCCAACTCAGGAAGCTCAACCTGCCTCTCTTGAGCCAATACCCGCTGATTCTCCACAATGCCGTTCGGTGTCACCTCGGACTATCCATCCAGTCCCTCCTTGTGTGCAATCGAAGCCCTTGCCGCCGCTAAGCCATGGCCCCGGTAGTGGGTGTAGAAGGTATAGTGTAGGTGCGATGGAAGGTCCAGAGAGTAGGGAGGAGGCGGGGGTATAGTAGTGGTAGTAGTGGAGGAAATGATAGGAGGGGGTATGGGGAGGGTGGTGGAGGTAGTGGGAGTAGTAGGGCGGAGGACGGTGTGAATAGGGCGTGGGGTGGGCCTAGGAGGTCTGGAAGTGGAGCGGGCATTGAATGGCTTAGGCACCACGGGGAGGTTCTTCTTTCTTAGGATCTGATCATCAGGATACTCTTTTACTAACGCTCCTGTGCACAAACCATGGATAAGATAAGGGCACATAATCATCCGACGCTTAACCTTTTGATTTTCTCTAAATTCCTCAAAGATGGTTTTCCCGACGTCTACCTTCAGATCATAGTGTAGAGCATACAACAGTTGCAAATCCTTAATTTGGAAGTGCGTGATGTTGTCTTTCGGTAGTAGACGGTTCTGAGAAAACTTTGCTTCCACTTTCCAATCATCCGCCAAGTCGCCGTCACCAACTCGACTCACATTGCTACCTTTTGAAATCCATGGTAAGTCGGGGTTGATTGCTTTCCTCATCTCCTCTAATGGATCTAGGTTGTCATTAGTATCCCAATGTGACCACGCCGCAAACCAACCTAAATAATCCCGCCTCGAAAGCCGGTATCCGATAATAATCATTGATAGCTTTGACGGTCCACGGGACATTAACCCTCGACTGGACGATAAACCCGGATTCCAGATTAGCCACACCGAAATTTGCATACCATTCCCGGACTATTGACAAATTCATATGCCCCTCAGGTTCATAAATTAGATTATTCCACCCTCTCTTCATTAAGTTGTCAATGAAGGGTTGAGGCACAACTTTGAGGTCTAGCCCCCTCTCATAACACATGTTTTTCACAAATGATATACTCATTATAGTTAGACAAGGCAACCGTGAGTTAAAACGCTGCTCAAAAAGGATAATATCAACAGGGGGGGGCTAGAGGAGGGTTTTGCTCGGGGCATTCTGCATGGGGGTAGGTTGTGGAGGGGTGAAACAGTATTGTTACTTTCTTGGCTTGCAAATGTGCCAAGGGCACATCGCTCTCAAGGTCTGTCGCCTCCTCACTATCACTACTTGTATTCCTCCCTTCGGTATCCGGCTCAAAATCCTCATCTGAGGTCTCATCCCTCAACTGTCCTGCTGGCCTAAGGGCTCGAGGATTTCTACTCTCAACTCTACCACCAATTCGAATACCACCCGTAGGTACCGAGGAGAAACTAAAGTTTTCGAGTTTTTGGGGCTTGCCTTGTCACGGGTTGCTTTCCTTACCCTTACCCTCGGTTTCCTTTCGTTTAGTTTCCTTCATTCTCACTGAAAATCATCCAAACAACATCCCACAACCAATATCAACATCAAAAACGACCCGGTTATCATCCAACCGGGATTTCAAACAAACCAACCATCCACAATGAAGCACCCCACAAAAGCCACAATATTCACCATCGATCAACAAAACAAACAGCAACAGGATATAATCATCAATAACAATAAATAACGAGAAAGAGGCGTTAAACCAAAATAGGCCAAAACTAACCCTAACCGAAACATAAACGTAAAATCGAAATATACATGTTCTATGCTTAAGAGAGATGATAGGAACGATTTGGAGAGAAGAACGAGCCTCGAAACGTCGAAATTGAGCAAATTCGACTTCGGTGAAAAACCGCCAAAAATGCCGATCAAATCGAGGATCTGGGGGATTTGTTGTTGGAATGGCTTGTTGAAATCAAAAGAAGAGATTGAGAGGTGTTGAATGGGCTTTAAATCGCCAAAAACGGTTGAGAAACGAAGGATTTCGAGTGAAAAGGGTTGAAATGCGGCTGCCGGACGTTTAGGGTTGAGAAAATCCGATTTTTGAAACGCCGGTTTGGGGAGCAGGTATTTAAAGAAGATGAGTCCAAACGCGCGTTTGGAATGAGTGGAACGCGCGTTTCGCATGTCCAAACGCGTTTGATGAGTGAAACGCGCGCTTGAGAGGCGAAAACAGAGCAGAAAGTTTAGGCCTCAAACGCGCGTTTGAAAGGGTTCTAAACGCGCGTTTGAAAGGGTTCTAAACGCACGTTTGAAAGGGCTGGAACGCGCGTTTGGACCAGAAACTAGGAAAACTCAAGATTTCTACCCCACACTTGATTCTAACCACCCCAAGACCTCTAGAAGCACCAAACTATCTCAACAAACTACGAAATGGTGGGTTGCCTCCCCCAAGCGCCTTTGTTTTACGTCGTTGGCTCGACAAGATGGATTATACGGTGCCAACTTTTTCAAAGTTATCTTTGTTGGCACAAGGCGAAAGAAAGGGTCGAAAGATGGACGGGTGGATTGAATTATACGAGTCAAGGTTTAAAGTCCATGACAAGACTTACAAGATTCATCACAAGTGCGGGATCTTCAAGATGCACTATTTCTAGTGCTTCATCGTAGGCAACCGTTCATACCTTTTCAACCGCAAGCCATTAGTGGTAAACGTGCCAAACTTAGGATGGGTGATTTCGATAGTGTTGGAAAGGTGTCCTAAACCCAATCGGGTCGGACCGGATCCGACCGGGTCGGGTCATTTACAGTCTATTTAGTTCATGTAATAACTTTATTATGATTAATAAAAGCACTTATGTTATTATATATTGTTTGTCTTCATATTATTTGTTGTATATATATAGTAACGTCCCTAGTATCGATCTGTGATAGAGAAACCATGATAGTGATTATGGTTGATGAGATCTCTAATCACTATAACAAGGTTGGTACTTAAATGTCTCTAGTCTTACATATTATCAAATGGGACATTGATGATATAATCGGACTAGCACGTATTGGATGTCTTCTATCTTTTAGAAGGTAGGGATAGATCTCGTCTATCGAAGTGTAGGGACACTTGGACTGTACGTGGACGTGTATTAGAGAATGCGACGTTAGGATCGACTCCACTTACATTAAGTGTCACACTATGTGGCGGTTGTGTAATTATCCTTTTGACCGAGTCTTCATGGCATCACGGTGTGGATTGTCATGCTTTGACACTATTGAGATTTCTCCCAACCACGGGGCGATCATGCGGTAGTGATTGGGTATGATATTGAAGCATCGCGGAGTATACATGATTGGTCGTCCGGGAATCGCGTATCCTGTGATTGGGATTGAATATCCGAAATGGCCTTCTTATAAGGAATGTCTAGCTCTCGAGAATCTTTGCAAAGTGGGAGTAAATGTGTTATTCGAGAGAGCATGATATCCAGATTATAAGATACGATCGTCAATGTATTGACACTCGAGATACGATCGTATGGATATTATTATAGCGATAGGATTGTAAGTTACACGTAAGCGCTTCACATGAAAGGTAGTAGTCATTGCTTTTGACTCTTCCGATAATTGGGGTCACGGTGTGTTGCTAGACGCTATCCCGTGATCGTTAGGTATAAAGGGCATTTTGGTAAATTGCACTTTGTGTCTACGGCCAACATATTCGGAAGCCTATCGGGTCACACATATATGAACATCGAGTCGGATTAAAATGCGGTTATAGTTGATAACCAAATAAGGAAAGTTTATCTCAGACTATAAAGGTTATAGTGGTAAATTAATATGGTGGTATTTATTTATTATGAATAAATAAAATACAAGATATTAATTATATATAAATTATATTAATTAAAGAATATTCCGGAAGTCAATTTATTGACTAAAGGGGCGCCAATTTTGAGTGTATGAGATACACTTGGATTGTGCACTTTAATTAATAAATATTGCCATAATATTAATATAGGATATTAATTGATTTTGGAAAAATAGATTTATGGTAATAAGATAATTATAATCAATATATGATATTGACAAAATATTATAATTAAAGAGATAAATCAATCTAATTGATTTTCCTTATTTTATTGGAAAAAGGTTTTCTTCTCTTCCACACTACATATGGGGCGCCACTTGCTCTATAAAAAGGAAGTGGGTGTCAAGCTCTTTTGTACAACACAATTGCAAGAGTTTATAATTCTTGTGTAAAATAGAGAGCTCTCCATAGTGAGTTTGTGAGGAAGAAAAGGTCGATCTAAGAGCCGGAGTTTTTCCGATAGCAATCAAGGAGGATTCCGCGAGGGTTCGTGTGGATTAGCGATAGAGGCCGGACGCGTGGGACGGCTTGCGCATTGAACTACTCTCCGTTGGCGGTCAAAGCGACGATCTTGTAGATCATCTAAGGTATAACCGTCAAACTACTTAACGTGTTTATTGCATTAAACGAAGAACGATCTAAAAGGAAATCAAAATTTTAAATTCATTTGCGTTAAACTAGTGATTTCCTAACAAAGTGGTATCGGAGCTGGACTTGAGCTTAAGCAATAAGCATAATTTAAATGCGTAGTATTTAATCGATAGATGCAAGATTTAAATCGCGAAACGTTAAAAAAAAAAAATATATATATATATATATATATAGGGTTCATGGGGGTCGGCCGACTGGCGGCGCCCCCATCCCTCGGCGGCGGCGGCGGTGGCCTTCGGGCTGCTGTCCGTCGGCTCTCCTCTTCCTTTGGGGGAGATCAACCCTTTTTCGTTTTGTGATATTTTATTGTGCATAGATATCTCGTTTGTTTAGTTTGTGTATATGGCCAACCAATGGTTCAAATAGTTTGGACCATTGGGGAAACCATATGGGACATTGGCCTTTCCAAATTTTGATTTGGAATAGGCTCAAAGCCCTTCCAAATATTTGATTTGGAATAGGCTTAGGTTTCAGCCACTTCCAAAATTTTGATTTTGGAAAGTGGCTGTGCCTAAACAAAATTATTTGGCCTTTCCAAATATTTGATTTGGAATAGGCCAGGCCCTTTCAAATATTTGATTTGGAATAGGCTGAAGCTGAGCCACTTCCAAAATTTTGATTTTGGAAAGTGGCGAGCCTAACTAAAATAATTTGGCCTTTTCAAATATTTGATTTGGAGTAGGCCTAGGCCCTTTCCAAATATTTGATTTGGAATAGGCCTAGGCCTAGGCCACTTCCAAAATTTTGATTTTGGAAAGTGGGCAGGCCTAAGCTAAATTTAGTTTTGGAAATGAAACAAATAGGAGACTTTATAATTTTAATTTTATTTTGAATAGTTCAAATTTAATTAAAATTGAAATCGATTTAAAATTAAATGTTAATTTTAATTTTGGTTAAATCATATAATTAATTAAAAGTTATTTAATTATTTGATGTGATAAAATAAAACGCATGAGTAGTAGTAGTTAAAATTAGAATTTAATCTTTTCATAAGATAAAATTGTATGGATTAGATGTGTAGATATAATGTGATTATATGGACCCGATTGATCATGGACTCGACCAATAGGATAGATGGGAATGTTTTCTTTATGTTGGTTTTTTGAAAAATTGTCCTAGGCCGTTATGAAGAACGTGACCTAGTTTATTTTTTTGCATTTATCCCATTCCTCGAGTTCCCCCCTCCCGTGTGCGGCGGGTGTAATTATTTATGTAACAAGAATGGAGCAAGAAGTTCAAGACCAAGGAGAGATAAAGAACCCATTGGCGCACAAACAATAAAGATCCTATTGGCGGTTGCGAGATACCCTTAGTTTGTGACCAGCGGTTTTCGTTAGTTTGTATTCGAAACCGCACTTTAGAAAAGTCCATGATCATACCGGTTATTTTATGCGCGGAATGTTGTGTATGTTTTACTTTATATGATATCGTAGTAATATGCACATAGTAGATGAGACCATAATTAAACCAAATTAATTAAGTGAATTAATTTAAAATTATTCCCACATCAAAAATCAAGTCGGAATTGCCTCCCCATATTATAACGACGGTGAAGAGCCCTTGTTCGGACCCAACTCACCAGCCAAAGCGGGGGTTGACCTACCTCGGGTATATCGTCGTTATTGAGATATGATCGAAAGAGATCTCATGAATATTGGGGTTAAGACTCGACTAAGAATTCTCTCGCCACCAAGCCAAAGCGGGGTCGTTTGGATTTTAGAGGCAAGGGTTTGGCTAATTTCATAAGATGAAATATTGTCAAAGAGTTGACTGGTCAAACAACAAGAATCGTATAAGATACGATCGACAAATCGTTGTCCACCTGTTTAATTACTTTCGCCCATCACCAAAGTTGGGGTCGGGGTAGTTCGATGGGATCTTGCCCACTAAAGGAATTATTTTCTTGAAAGCCAATAGGGAATAGTTGGCTAGTGGGAGTAAAACCTTATAGATTCATTAAGTGCAAATTTAGGGTTTTTATACATGAGCTTTTACTTATTCTATCTTTTATTTATTGTTGTAGAAAATGTCAAACAAATTGAACCTTCGTTTTATCATCGATAACAAGCTTGAGCGAAACTAATTTTCTCGATTGGGAAAGAAACCTCAAAATCGTTTTGAGGCACGAGAAGATTGGCTATGTCTTGGACGAGGCCCTACCGGAAAAGCCCGGCGAGGGTTCGGCCGAGATGTTGTCGAGAAGTACAACAAGCACGTTTCGACAAGATCTTGATGCTACATGTATCATGCTTGCTTCTATGACACTGAATCGCAGAAAGCGACATGAGTCCATGGACGCCTACTCTATCATGGTCCACTGAAGGAGCTTTATGCTTCTCTCGCCTCAGATCGAGAGTACGAGGTCTCGAAGGCCCTGTTTAGTTGTAAGATGGCATCTGGGGATCGCTTTGTGGGGTCACACGTGCTTAAAATGATCGGGTACATAGAGAGGCTTGGGAAGTCGGGCCACAAGTTGGAGCGAGTTGAGTATTGACTTGATTCTGCAATCTCTACCTGACTCATTCTCGCAGTTTGTGATGAACTATCACATGAACAAGATAGATTGCTCCCTAGCGGAGTTATTGAACATGTTGAAAACTGCTGAAGGCACTGTAGGGAAGGGAAAGCAAGTGTTGCTGGTCACTTCAAGCAAGGGCAAGGCAAAAGCCCAGAAAAAGTCCAAGAAGGCGAAGGCTGCACCTAAGCCAACGCCTAAGATAGCAAAAGACAAATCCAAGGATGCTTGCTTCCATTCATGGTGAGACCGGACATTGGAGGAGCGCAAGGGCTTCTTGAGTACCAAGAAGAAGCATTCTGATGCTTCGACTTCAGGTATATTTATGATTGAGATCAACATTACTTCTTCTAAGTCTAACCACTGGGTATTAGATACTGGTTGTGGTTCTCATATTTGTACGAATATGCAGGCACTAAGAAGAACTAGAGATCTGAGGAAAGGAGAGGTGGACCTACGCGTTGGAAATGGAGCAAGTGTTGTTGCACTGGCCGTAGGAGTTTATTTTCTTTCATTGCCCAGTGGGCTAGTACTAGAACTTAATAACTGTTATTTTGTTCCCGCTCTTACGAAGAGCATTATTTCTATTTCTCGCATTAGATGTTGATGGATTTTCTTTACGTTTGAGAATAAATGTTGTTCTTTTTCACGTGATGGAATATTTTATGGTAATGGCATACTTAGCAATGGTCTCTATATATTAGATATGAATGTTGGCGTTCTTAATATAAATAACAAGAAAGCCAAAACAAATGACTTGAATGAATCCTACTTATGGCATTGTAGACTTGGCCATATAAATAAGAATCGCATTTCCAAACTCCATAAAGATGGAATGTTGGATCAATTCGATTCTTAATCGTTTGATACATGCTGAAGCTTGTTTACTTGGCAAGATGACAAAGTCACCTTTCAAAGGGCAAAAGGATAAGATCCAATGAATTGCTTGAGCTCATACATACCGATGTGTGTGGCCCAATGTCAATTCAAGCCAAAGGAGGATACTCTTATTTTATCACCTTCACCGATGACCATTCTCGCTATGGTTATATATACTTAATGAAGTTTAAATCAAGCCTTCAAAAGTTCAAGGAATTCGAAGTGAGGTGGAGAAACAACTAGGTAAAGAAATCAAAACACTTCGATCCGATCGAGGCGGAGAATACCTAGATGGAGAGTTTCAAGATTATTTGAAGGAGAATGGGATTCTACTGAATGGACTCCTCCCGAACGCCACAGATGAATGGCGTGTGCGAGAGGAGGAACCGCACACTGTTGGACATGGTGCGATCCATGATGAGCTCACGCAGATTCTTCCAAAATCATTTTGGGGTATGCTCTAGAAACCGCATCCTATACATCGAACCGAGTTCCATCAAAGACGGTTGACTCACGCCATACGAGGTATGGACTAAGAGAAAGCCGAGCCTAGGTCATCTAAAACCTTGGGGTTGTCCGACTTACGTGAAGCGGATGATGCCCGACAAATTAGAGCCAGTGTCCGACAAATGTCTATTTGTGGGATATCCTAGGAAACCAAAGGGTACCAATTTTACCATCCTGAGGAACAAAAGGTGTTTGTTGCCAGGACTGGCCACTTTCTGGAGAAAGAGTTTATTCTCGGATAGGGTCGGTGGGAGTAAAATTGATCTTGAAGAAATTCGAGAACCACTTACGGATAATAGTCGGTTGATGGAAGTAGAGGACTTGCCACACACACGGATGTGACACCGGCCTCTACCGTGGACACACTAGCACCTCGAAGATCCACCAGGAACGCCGTGAACCCGAAAGGTACACTGGCGTGTATCTCCATGGAAGATGAGGACCCTAGAACTTATGAGGAAGTGCTATTAAGGCATGACAAAGAGAAATGGCTAGAAGCCATGAATTCTGAAATGGAATCCATGAAAGACAACCAAGTTTGGAACTTAGTTGATCCGCCCGAAGGAATAGTTCCCATAGGGTGTAAATGGGTCTTTAAGAGAAAGACCGACATGGACGGTAACGTGACCACCTACAAGGCTAGGTTGGTGGCAAAAGGTTATAAGCAAAGACAAGGAGTTGACTATGATGAAACCTTCTCGTCTGTTGCCATGTTAAAATCCATTAGAATTTTGCTTGCTATTGCAGCATACCATGATTACGAAATCCGGCGGATGGATGTGAAAACAAATTTTCCTTAACGGGAACTCGTCTGAGGAAGTGTATATGACACAAACCGAGGTTTTACAACCAATGACGCCGAGGATGGTGTGTAAACCGCAAAGATCCATTTATGGATTAAAGCAAGCTTCTCGGAGTTGGAATCTTCGCTTTGATGAGATAATCAAGCAGTTTGATTTCATCAAGAACGAAGATGAGCCCTGTGTTTACAAGAAGGTTAGTGGGAGTGCCATTGTGTTCTTAGTGCTTTATGTGGATGACATAACGCTCATAGGGAATGATGTGCCTATGTTACAATCAGTCAAAGCTTGGTTATCCAAGAACTTCTCAATGAAGGACTTGGGTGAGGCGACTTTATATTCTCGGGAATAAAGATCTATAGAGATAGATCTAAAAGGTTGCTTGGTCTGTCACAATCCACCTACATAGACAAGATTTGAAGAGATTCGACATGGAGCGATCCAAGAAAGGATTGCTCGCCCATGTCACATGGGGTCTACTGTCAAAGGAATGAGTCCTAAGACAGAGGAGGAAAGGGCACAAATGAGTAAAGTCCCTTATGCTTCCGGCAATCGGGTCCATCATGTATGCCATGTTATGCACAAGACCAGCACTCGTGCCCTCTTAGTATGACTAGTAGGTACCGGTCCAATCCAGTGATGGTCACTGGATTCTTTGTCAAGAATATCCTTAAGTACTTGAGGCGTGCTAGGGATATGTTCCTGGTTTTCGGGAACGATGATTTAGTATTACGAGGTTACACGGATGCCGGTTCCAAACCGACAAGGGCGATTTTAAGTCGCAACTGGATTTGTTTTCACGCTTAACGGCGGAGCGATGAGTGGAAGAGTTCAAGCCAGGAGACTCTGCGGACTCTACAACGGAAGCCGAATACATAGCAGCCTCGGAGGCGGCAAAAGAAGCGATTTGGATGAAGAAGTTCATTCATCGAACTTGGTGTGGTTCCTCCATTGAAGGTCCAAAGGCCTCTGTCATCGTGATAATAATGGAGCGATATCTCGATCAAAGGAACCAAGGTCTCATCGAAGTCCAAACATGTGCTCTGGCGCTATCACTTGATTAGAGAGATAGTAGATAGAGGAGATGTAAAGATAGAGAAAGTCCACACGGATGATAACATAGGCCGATCCGTTAACAAGGCATTGTCTCAAGCTAAGCATGAGAAACATGTTCACTTGCACGGGCTTAGGCATATGGGTGATTGGCTTTAGGCCAAGTGGGAGATTGTTGGAAAGGTGTCCTAAACCCAATCGGGTCGGACCGGATCCGACCGGTCGGGTCATTCTGATCTATTTAGTTCATGTAATAACTTTATTATGATTAATAAAAGCACTTATGTTATTATATATTGTTTGTCTTCATATTATTTGTTGTATATATATAGTAACGCCCCTAGTATCGATCTGTGATAGAGAAACCATGATAGTGATTATGGTTGATGAGATCTCTAATCACTATAACAAGGTTGGTACTTAAATGTCTCTAGTCTTACATATTATCAAATGGGACATTGATGATATAATCGGACTAGCACGTATTGGATGTCTTCTATCTTTTAGAAGGTAGGGATAGATCTCGTCTATCGAAGTGTAGGGACACTTGGACTGCACGTGGACGTGTATTAGAGAATGCGTACGTTAGACTGACCCACTTACATTAAGTGTCACACTATGTGGCGGTTGTGTAATTATCCTTTTGACCGAGTCTTCATGGCATCACGGTGTGGATTGTCATGCTTTGACACTATTGAGATTTCTCCCAACCACGGGCGATCATGCGGTAGTGATTGGGTATGATATTGAAGCATCGCGGAGTATACATGATTGGTCGTCCGGGAATCGCGTATATCTGTGATTGGGATTGAATATCCGAAATGGCCTTCTTATAAGGAATGTCTAGCTCTCGAGAATCTTTGCAAAGTGGGAGTAAATGTGTTATTCGAGAGAGCATGATATCCAGATTATAAGATACGATCGTCAATGTATTGACACTCGAGATATCTGATCGTATGGATATTATTATAGCGATAGGATTGTAAGTTACACGGTAATCGCTTCACATGAAAGGTAGTAGTCATTGCTTTTGACTCTTCCGATAATTGGGGTCACGGTGTGTTGCTAGACGCTATCCCGTGATCGTTAGGTATAAAGGGCATTTTGGTAAATTGCACTTTGTGTCTACGGCCAACATATTCGGAAGCCTTTCGGGTCACACACATATGAACATCGAGTCGGATTAAAATGCGGTTATAGTTGATAACCAAATAAGGAAAGTTTATCTACAGACTATAAAGGTTATAGTGGTAAATTAATATGGTGGTATTTATTTATTATGAATAAATAAAATACAAGATATTAATTATATATAAATTATATTAATTAAAGAATATTCCGGAAGTCAATTTATTGACTAAAGGGCGTAATTTTGAGTGTATGAGATACACTTGGATTGTGCACTTTAATTAATAAATATTGCCATAATATTAATATAGGATATTAATTGATTTTGGAAAAATAGATTTATGGTAATAAGATAATTATAATCAATATATGATATTGACAAAATATTATAATTAAAGAGATAAATCAATCTAATTGATTTTCCTTATTTTATTGGAAAAAGGTTTTCTTCTCCTCCACACTACATATGGGGCGCCACTTGCTCTATAAAAAGGAAGTGGGTGTCAAGCTCTTTTGTACAACACAATTGCAAGAGTTTATAATTCTTGTGTAAAATTGAGAGCTCTCCATAGTGAGTTTGTGAGGAAGAAAAGGTCCGATCTAGCGACCGGAGTTTTTCCGATAGCAATCAAGGAGGATTCGGCGAGGGGTTCGTGTGGATTAGCGATAGAGGCCGGACGCGTGGACGGCTTGCGCATTGAACTACTCTCCGTTGGCGGTCAAAGCGACGATCTTGTAGATCATCTAAGGTATAACCGTCAAACTACTTAACGTGTTTATTGCATTAAACGAAGAACGATCTAGAAAAGGAAATCAAAATTTTAAATTCCGCTGCGTTAAACTAGTGATTTCCTAACAGATAGCACCGGACGGATAGACTTTTGACACAACATAGGGACCGGACCACCTAGACTTCAACTTCCCTTGGAAAAGATGCAAACGAGTATTATAGAACAAGACTTCATCACCCTCATTGAAAACACGAGGTTTAATCAACTTATCATGGAGTAACTTAGTCTTTTCTTTATACTTCGTGGAAAGGTCATATGCACAAAGGCGGAACTCATCTAGTTCATTCAATTGGGCCATACGCTTCTCACCAATTAAGGTATCATCGAGGTTTAGCATTTTGATGGCCCAATAAGCCTTATGCTTGACCTCTACGGGAAGATGACAAGACTTACCATAGACTATCATGTAAGGTGACATGCCTAGAGGTGTCTTAAAGGCTGTCCTATGGGCCCACAAGGCATCATCTAACTTCAAAGACCAACTCTTGACATTCGTGTCTACCGTCCTTTCTAAGATACGCTTAATACCCCTATTCGTGACTTCGACTTGACCACTCGTTTGGGGATGGTAAGCGGTACCTAACTTGTGTTTCACTCCATATTTCTCTAAAAGTTTATCAAACGGCTTGTTGGCAAAATGGCTTACATTATCACTGATTATAGCACGTGGCACCCCAAACCGACAAAAGATGTTCTTTCTAAGAAAACGGATAACAACATTCCTATCATTGGTGGGTGAAGCTAAGGCTTCGACCCATTTGGACACATAATCACACGCGACTAGGATGTACTTGTTACCACACGAGGAGGGATAGGGGCCCATGAAATCAATGCCCCACACGTCAAAAATCTCGCACACTATGATCGGCTTCTGAGGCATCTCACTCCTTCTAGATATACGACTGGACCGTTGACAAGCATCGCAAGATTTCATAAAAGCATGAGCATCTCGAAATAGAGTGGGCCAATACAGCCCACTTTGCAATACTTTCAAAGCGGTTCTTTGCCCCGAGAAATAGCCTCCGGCCTCTTTGTCGTGACAAAACGAAAGAGCACTCAAAATTTCACTTTCAGGGATGCACCTCCTCAGAATACCATCCGAACACAACCTATACAAACAAGGATCTTCCCATACGTACTTACCCACCTCACTAAGGAATTTACGCCTTTGGTTCGAGTCAAGGTCGGGATTTACAAAACCGCACTCGTGGTAGCTAACAAAAGGGGCAAACCAAGGACTACCTTCCTTACCGACTTTCAGAAAGTTTCCTTTCTTAGCCGGAAGGAGGGTGTCAAGTGCATATAGTTGCTCCTGAGGGAAAGAGTCATTTATCTCCCTCTGTGCCTTAATCAACTCCTCACTAAGCTCCATACGACTTAAGTGGTCGGCTACGACGTTCTCACAACCTTTCCTATCACGAATCTCTAAATCAAACTCTTGCAAGAGCAAGATCCACCTCAAGAGGCGGGGCTTGGCATCTTGCTTGGCAAAGAGGTAACGCAAAGCGGCATGATCCATGTGGACAACTACCCGAGAACCTACGAGATGAGACCGAAACTTATCAAACGCAAAGGCGACCGCTAAAAGCTCTTTTTCGGTGGTGGTGTAGTTACATTGGGCGGATTCAAGGTGTGACTTGCATAAGCAATGGGTTTGAAGATTTTATCGATCTTTTGACCGAGGACCGCACCAACCGCGGTGTCACTCGCATCACACATGAGCTCAAATTCTTGATCCCATTTCGGGGCAACTAGGATGGGAGCGGATACAAGCAGTTGCTTGAGCATCAAAAATGCTTCAACACAAGCTTTGTCAAAATCAAACGGGACGTCTTTTCCAAGAAGAAGAGTAAGAGGACGGGCTATTTTCGAGAAATCCTTGATGAACCTACGATAAAACCCCACGTGGCCTAGAAAACCCCTAAGAGTCTTTAGGTTGGTGGGCATAGGAAGCTTAGCTATCGCTTCAACCTTAGCCTTATCTACCTCTATACCCTCACTAGATATCTTATGCCCTAAGACTATCCCCTCTGTAACCATCAAATGACACTTCTCCCAATTAAGCACCAAGTTTGTCTCCTCACATCTACCCAACACCTTTTCAAGATTATCTAGACATTGTTCAAAGGAATCACCAAACACGCTAAAATCATCCATAAAGACTTCTAAAAACTTTTCTATCATATCCGCAAATATGGCGACCATGCACCGTTGGAATGTCGCGGGTGCATTACACAACCCAAAAGGCATCCTACGGAAGGCAAAGGTACCATAGGGACAAGTGTAGGTAGCCTTTTCTTGGTCCTCTAAAGCCACATGTATTTGGTAATACCCACTAAACCCATCAAGAAAACAATAAAAGGCATGGCCACTCAATCTCTCCAACATTTGATCAATAAAAAGGGAGGAAATGATCTTTCTGGGTTTGGTCATTTAGCTTACGATAATCAATGCAAATTCTTTGACCACTTACCAAACGCTCAGGCACCTCCTCTCCTTTGTCATTGATTTCCACGGTCATACCTCCCTTCTTCGGCACCACTTGGGTGGGACTCACCCACTTGCTATCCGAGATGGCATAGATAATCCCTAGCTTCAACATTGTGACCACATCCTTCCTCACAACCTCTTGGAGGTGGGGATTGAGTCTTCTTTGGGGTTGCCTTACCGGCTTTGCTCCATCTTCCAGAATAATCTTGTGTTGGTAAATGGTGGGACTAATACCCTTAAGATCGCACATCTTCCACCCGAAAGCACGCTTATGTTTCTTAAGCATCCTCACTAACTCATCTTCCTGCAAAGCCGTTAGTGTAGAAGAAATAATCAAAGGAAGTAAATCATTATTTTCAAGAAAAACATACTTCAAATGAGGTGGAAGCGGCTTCATTTTCAAATCTTTCGGTGGATCCTCAATTGATTGCTTTTCTAGCTCTCCTTCAAGCCCAAGATCAATCTTCTCGGTCCACCTTTCACCCACGAAAACCGTCTCTTGAGCTCTTTTGCTTCCTCTTCCAACTCTTCTTCTTCATCGGTTTCGTACTCACTTTTTCCATGCATTCATCGGACTCGTCTTTATATACTGCATGTCAACATGTTCAAACGCAAGGATATATAGCATCAATAGAAAAACAGTCCTCGGTGCTCTCCTTAGGATGTTTCATGGCTTTATAGACATTGACGCGACTTTTTCATCTCCCACTCTCAATATTATCTCACCGCTCACAACATCTATCAAAGTCCTCCCGGTATTTAAAAAGGGACGTCCTAACAACAAAGGTGTTTTGGAATCCATCTCCATGTCTAGTACAACAAAATCTACCGGGAAGGCGAACTTATCCACTTTCACTATGACATCCTCTATCACTCCCATAGGCTCCCTAATAGACCTATCCGCCATTTGAAGGTCATCCCCGTTGGCTCCAACTCTCTAGGTTAAGACTCTCATATATAGCACGGGGCATTAGGCTTACACTAGCCCCAAATCACATAGGACACTAGGAAAATGAGTCGTACCAATAGTAACCGGGATAGTGAAACTACCCTTGTCTCGAACTTTCGGGGGAATCCTAGACTTTCCATCAAAAATAGCGGAACACTCTTCATTTAGACACACTACTTCTTGCATTTTACCCTTTTTAGTTAACAAATCTTTCAAAAACTTACAATACGAGGGCATGTTTGCAAGTGCTTCTAGAAAAGGAATGTTCAAATCAATTTTTCGCAAAATCTCAATAAATCGGGTTTGTGCCTTATTCAAGCAACGTTGTCTATGATTCTTAGGGGGATAAGGGAGGGTGCTCAAATCAAAATCTTTAGAAGGAGGAGGGGTCATACCTTTCTTACCTTTGGTGCGTGGGGAAGACGGCTCTTTCATTGGCTCTTTCCCTTCACTTCTAGTTGGTTCCTCCTCTTTCACATCGATAACCACAAAATCTCCCCTAGCTTGAGCTTCTTTCCTTTCTACTTCCTTCTTCTTGACATACTCCCCATGATCTTCATCATCTTCAATCCCATCTATATCACCATCCATAGCTCCCGCCGGTCACAATGGAAGTTTTTCTAGCCTTGTCCTCCCACAAGACTTTCTTCTAACCATTAGTTCTCAACACTTTGCCACTTGAGTTAAGATGGCGTTTACACTTCTCGGATTTTTCGGTGTTACTCGGTAAACCGCCCTTCAATCTGCACATGTTCCACCACTTGACCAAATTGTGTCTCAAGATTTTTATGGCGGACCCATGTTTGTAGTTCATCTCAACCATGTCTTTTTAATCTCCGCAAAGTTTTTGTTCATTTGTTCCAAGATGACTTGGTTGAACTCTTTTGAGGTATAGGAGCCAAAGGAGGAGGTTTTGATGATTGTTGGAACCCCTGTTGATTATACCCTCCTTGTTGCCTTTGGTGTGGAGGTTGATAGACATGCCCTTGTGAAGATTGGCTTTGATTTTGGCCTTGTCTATAACCTTGGTTTTGGCCTTGGTTTTGATTACGGTTCCAACCTTGATTGTTGTTATTCCTCCAAGAACCATCACCTTGATTTCCATAGTTCCCTCCTTGACCTTGTCCCACATAGTTCACATCTTGGGATTCTTCATACGGTTGCCCACCTTGTTGTTCCCCCATGCATTGGCCTTGATAGGGGCTTTGTGACTGATTTTGATATTGGGACCCCGTATTCCATTGCTCCATCGAGCAAATACTCATCATCCGCTTAGCCAACTCATTCATGTTATCTTGAGATAGAGTACTAGGTTGCCCATGAGTTGAGGATTGAGGATAGGCCATATTTTGAGCTTTGGTCGTCATCCTACAATCCTTTGCCGAATGTGATCCACTACAAATTTGGCAAAGCTTAGCACTCTCATTCTCTTTTTGCAATCTCCCCAACTGTTGCTCCATCGCTTGTACTTGAGCATGATATTGATCATTTGCTTCAACTTCTTTAACTTCAACCAAACCGGGCTTCTTACTTCTTGTCCCTTTTCTACTCGACGATATGTATTGCCTCGAAGTCTCGGAAATCTTCTCAATTTGGTTCATAGCCACTTCGGGTACCATACTCATAATATCTCCATTACACGAAGCATGTAGGGTGCTTTGATGCACTTGGTCTAAACCCCGGAAGAAAGCATGA
Organism: Gentiana macrophylla; assembly: GCA_026214975.1. Taxonomy (NCBI): domain Eukaryota; kingdom Viridiplantae; phylum Streptophyta; class Magnoliopsida; order Gentianales; family Gentianaceae; genus Gentiana; species Gentiana macrophylla. The sequence goes on from CM047807.1 coordinate 85,146,064, forward strand.
ACTACCTAAATGCGATCTCAATCCGTGCCCCGGGCACTCCCTCAACAAAGCCTTAAACCGATCCCATGACTCATGTAGTTCTTCTCCTTCATAAGCATTGAATGACATGATAGCTTCCTTCATATCCATGGTCTTCGAAGGGGGGTAATATTTGAGTAGAAAAGTTTTAACCACTTCTTCCCACGTGTGTAGAGAGTCATTAGGCAACGAATCATAGCACCTCTTAGCTTGCTCTTTCAAGGCGAACGGGAAAAGCATAAGTTTGAGCGCCTCATCACTCACTCCATTGATCTTTGTCGAGTTCACTATTTGGAGAAAATGATCAATGAATAAGTGAGGATTTTCTAAAGCGGTTCCCTTGAATATAGCGTTGTCTCCCAACAAATGTATGATGTTCCTATTCAATTCCAAGTTGTTGGCGGCTACGGTGGCATTCGGATTGGACTATGCCCCATGTTTGCCGTGTAGAGCTAGCACAAAATCTCTACAAGTCAAACCACCTTGGTTTTGCTCTTGTTGACCGTTAAACCAATTTGGCATCGCGTTTGCACCTTGATTGTGAGCTTGGTTTGGTTTTTTTGTTGGCTGGTTCAACATCCATGCATTGAATTGTTGCATAAGAGCGGGATCCATTTGATTCCCTTGAGCCTCATGTTGAACATTCTGAGGTATCGGCCCATTTGCATTCACAACATTGTTTCCTTGTCCATTCCCACCTCCTTGTGCATTGTTGTTGACAAGAGGCGGGTTTGGAATTGGAATTCCATTATTATTCCCCAAATTTCCTTCCAAACCTTGTCCACCGTTTTGAGCCATGTCGGATCCTTCTCCCAACTCACCTAAACTATTCTCTTCAAGGACCGGAATCGACTCCTCTACTTGACGACCTCTTCTTCGTTGACTATTTCTACGCCTTGCGTAAGCTTCAATTCCGTCTATGTAAGGTTCGAGTGGTGTTTGAGATCTCCGGGTCATGCACTACAAAAAGGCAAACAACACGAAAACGGTAAAATAAAACCTAGGCCCAAGCCTTCGGTTCACTTACGAGATATCACAAATAGCACACAATTCCCCGGCAACGGCGCCATTTTGATTGAGCTTAAAATTTACCCCAACAAAAATAATTTATAAGGACTCGAAACTGTGGGTAAACTAACTCTCTAACCGGCAGTGTACCGGGTCGATTGCTAGTGTAGCTACAGGAGTACAAGGTCGAACCCAAAGGAATCGTGCTTGCAAGTACCAAAGTGAACGTAATGCTTAGTCTAGGTGATCAAAGTTTTAAGGTTTTGTTAATACAACGACACTAAGTGATTCTAACTAACGAGTCTAAAGATAAAAAGAAAGAAAGAAGATTAAACTACTAAGTTTTAAAGATAGTTAAAGAGACATAACCGAACCATGATCAAAATAGCTAGTTTCACTCCAAGGAATGACAAAACCGGGAGTTTGCAATAAACGAACGAACTCTTACATTCAATTCCACGAGTACGTACCCCTAATCCCGGTGTTAAGGTCTGAACAACTCTTCCCCAACACCTTATGCCAAGTCAACTAACCTTTCCTAAGAGAGATTCATTCACGAGACAATCATGCACAAGAGCCGTTTAAACGTTAAAAACGAGTAACCTCGCACTACAATGCGATCCTAGAACCCTTTTCCCCACACCCTCTCTCTCGAACAACTCTCAAGAGTGGTGTGTGTGATTTTTGACCTAGGTGATCAATCTAGCCCAAATCCGTTATAACAAGCTCTAAGGCGTGAAAGATGCAAGAATCAACAATAAAAGCACTACCCACTCCCAATTTCATCACCCAAAGGGTGATTTCACTAAATTTCACATGATTCGGCTATGAAGATGTTTAGCTACACATTTTACTAATCAAAACATGCATAAAACAGTAAATAAGAGCCATAACAAGTAAAAGAGAAGAGAGATATACCATAAAATTGCAGAAATTGAGATTAGATCCAAAAAGTACAAAATAGAAAGTAATTAAAGGTGGGCTCTTAGTGTTTGGAATGAAAATCTAAGCTAAGAAATGGAAAGATTATGCTAAGATGTTGTTGATTTACACTAAGAGAGAGTATTCTAAGCTATTACAAAATTCGAGCAAAAGATGGGTAGAGTTTTGCTAAGAAAAACTTGATATCCAAGAAAATGTCTAAGGGGGTATTTATAGGTGAAGGAAAATCTGCTGCAAAAGGGTCCAAACGCGCGTTTAAAAGGTGAGAACGCGTTTGGGATCTTCAAACGTGCATTTCGCTTATTTGGAGCGTCGTTACACATAAATTGCAGGCGGGGACTCGATTGTTCTTCATCCGAACGCAGCGTTTAGGAGGGTTCAAAGCGCGTTTGAGATCTTGGAGCGCACGTTTGGCCTGGTTCCCAAGCGTGCGTTTAGAGGGCTTCAACTCGAATCGTGCGAACTCCTGAAGCGCGTTTAGGGGTTCAAACGCAGCGTTTAAAGGCATGGAGCAGCGTTTGGGGATTCAAGCGTCGCGTTTGAACCCCTGTTTCCCCAAATCTTCACTTTATCCACTTTTTAGGCCCTCGTCTTGCCTCGGTCATGCTTTTTCACCACAAATCGTCACATTCCGGGTCCTTGAGACACCAATACCCTTCAATATCACAAACCACCACAACATCCAAACAATTCCAGAGGGTAAAAGTGCTCGGGAATGGAGTTAATACCAACAAAAAGGGGTGTGAATTCATCAAAGTAGCGGATTCGTTCCCCGTGCCATAAGCTCACGATATCACCCCGAAAACGGTCTAATTTACCCAAAATTGTGCTGAAAGTGTGATAAACGGGGGTAATTAGTGCACCGGAGTCACGTAAAGTTGACTCCCATCACTTGCTCTAAAGCAATGGAGACCCATCCCGTATTCTAGTACCCATTAAGCATATCATAACCATTTCAGATTCCAAAATACACTCCGAGTGTGCCGTCGTAGGATAGGTCAGTGACTCGGGGAGTACCTACATCTAAATGTCATGGGTCTTAATGATTAGTCAGGTTGTTGGCTCGAGGCGATCCGTAGAATCGAAAGCGTTACGGTCCATGTAATCATGTAGTGCTTGAGTAAACAGAGCCGAGATCGACTTAACGATCATCCTCAATCGACTTAAAGTCAAAATCGATTGTATCACACATATCCAAGTTCACACATGAATATGTCCGCATATTGTTCCTCGTTCTCTCAAGATACTAAAGGACATACTAAACTTGCTTTGTTAACCGCCGAATCTATGATTCGATCAAAATTGACGTTCAATAACTGACCATCTCTTACTAGAAAGAGAATCTATCCCATTTCTCTTGATCCGAAGATTTAGAGAGTCATTCACGAGGCATAGGGTAGAACTTCCTCGTTGAATGTTGCATACGGATGCATCATCTTAACCAATAAGATGGATGGGAAACCGGTGATCGATTCTAATGAGTTCGACCGAGTCAAACTCTTAAGAATGTTGTCCAAATCTCATTTGCAGAGAATTGTGGTATTGTCGATTCGACTTGAGATAACACACCCATGTTGATTCCAAGCTGGTGCCTTTGTTATCCTTCACAAACACTAATATATATTTATATATTCACTCTCTTGTACTAAAATTGATATCCGATCTACAAAAAGACTTATCAATACTCTGGTCAAATCCATATATTGTAGAAATATATGACTTCCAATGACCGAGAGGTTTGCTTTTTATCCACAAAGGACATAAGCCTTGACAGTCATCCTGTCATAAATTCATAAGTCAATACCCTTCTGTTTGAATGAATCCGGACTCCGTTTGTTTGGCAAGAAAGTCTCGAGGAATCACCCCTATTTTTACGCTTTTGAGCGAAATCATGCAATACCGAACTCATTCTACTCTTTTCCGTGTAGATCCAATTACTCCCACTGGGCTGAGGCGCTCAGGTGGTTCTACAAGAGTATGAACAGGCTCGAGTACCGAACTCCATTCACGTGGTTATAACTATTAAACCAACCTCTATTATCAGAATCCTATACAGCTCGCAAAAGAGCCATAGGTTATCAATCGATCATCAGACTACAAAGTCTGCAGAACCCGTAATGGGTAATGGATAAACCATACTCCCACTACATTCTGGGTGGATCGAAATTCTGATCAAGTTTAGTAGTATTTAGTGTTATCACCAACAACCGATGTTGGATGTGGTGCGATTTTAATCGATTAGTAACTACCTTGAGTAAGCGTGCTTCAAGGTTTAAGGTTTTTCTTGTTTATGGACTCTATCGGAAAGGATGCAACAAAGTATAAGCTGTCCTTCCCGATTTCAAGAATCTTATAACAAACCTTTTTCTCAATGCTACAAGATATAGAAACGATTGGTCATCGACCGAGCGTGTTCGCGAAATTTCGAGACCTACCTTCAAGCACCGTGTGCTAAATGCTTATATTTATGGAAGTGGGGTGAACCGAATCCACACCTTATCCGTGAATTCCAAAGCATATTCTAGGTAGACTTCTCGGTCTTACATTTCAATGTAAACCGTTATTTCGCTTCAATATCTTTATTGAGTTAAGCGATGTATTGTAGCACATCTAAAACTATATAAGGCAATTTAACGGTTTCTCACTTAGTGAAAACATTTCACTATGAGGCGGGCCGAGCATCGATCCCACAGGACTATGTGATGGCCCATTTCTGAGTATATAATACTCATCCTGTTGAAAACAGAGAAACCTTAAAATATTTTGGATAAACTTACCGGAGTATTTGAATAGTTATCAGACAAGAAGTCACTACTCGGAAGCTCCTACTAACTTGTATCTTTCATCAGACCCCGAAGGTCGTCATGAACAAGCTATGTTACTTCTTTATAACCATTATCCTTTCCCGATTGAAAGGAAACTTAGTCATTGAACCTTTGAGACAATATAACCAGACTGGGAGAAAGGAATCACCCTGAGCCAGTCTTCAGGTCTTGTCTTTTAGGGACTATGCACTAACTATGGAATATGAAGAAGCGTTTATCTAAATATAGAAACCAATTGCTTTTAATGATTCTTAAGATGTGTTTTACATACATATTTCAAGTGATTCTAAGTGGTTTTGACTTTATCAAACAAAAGTCCGAGTCTTGGATTCGTACTACAAATGGTATATTCACTTTCTATACGACAAACAAATTATCGAATAGAATGTAAATCCTTTCGTTCCAACGAATCTTAAACAAAAAATAATTTTTCCGCGATATCCAAGGATTGAATCCGAGATTCATTTCCTTATATCAACTCCCACTATTCTAGCTAAAATTAACTTCCCGTTGTTTACTCTTTTAATCGTTAAATGCACCGCTACCTTGTTCTTCCAAAGAACTTAGCTCGAGAAAATCGCCAAGGATGCATAGGTTGGTGATGCAAAATCACTGTCCTTATCCCATGATTTTCAGTTAATTAATTTTTCGGTTTAGCCTTAAAGTTTTCTCAGTTTAGATGACCAACACTTTTAGACATATTCTCCCATTCTTGACTTTCCATGAATTGAAACAGTCTTGAACCAGCGGTTCGTTTGAGTAGACACTACTCTTGAACCGTGGGGTGTCTATTTCGAGTGTTACTCGTCGGGACTTCTCGGATTTTCTAATATACCAGAAAAAACAATAAATCATAACATTAAAGCTCCCACTAGTTTATCGGTTCCAAATACCGTCTAACGAGCAATGCTTTATTTTTATGATTTTCCGATGTTTTCGATTAGAAAATCTTTCGTACATAGTTCCAATGTTTTCAGAAAAACAATAAATCATAGAACTCCCACTAGTTCATCGATTCCAAATATCGTCCAACTAGCAACATTTTATGACTTTCCACTTTTTCAATTAGAACGGTTACGTGTGTAGTCAGTTACACTTTTCTAATGTTCTAGAAAAACAACAAATCATAAAGCTCCCACTAGTTCATCGATTCCAAATATCGTCCAACTAGTGACACTTCATGATTTTCCGATTTTTCAATTAGAAAATTACTCGTGTAATCACTATACACTCAAAATTCACTAGAAGAATTTAAAGTCCGAAATCACCTTTGATTAAACTAAGTTTGTCTCCCGTTTGACACGAATGACACTAGTGACATACCTATATGTCACTCTGGTTTTTAAAAGGCTTAAAAGAAAATATCTCTTTCGAAAAATAATTGCATTATCGATTAACTAGTTCAACGTCCTAGTTACTTTCCACTTTTTAACGAAGTCAATACTAGTCAATTATTAATTTTCAAGCAATTTAGTAAGGGATAATGATGTAAATAAAATGACATATATTAATTCAAGTTTAACACTACTAGATAAGTTTATTTTAGGAATTGTAAACTAAAATTAAGTCTACTCTACCATTCCAAGGTTTTAACCTCGCATCTCGAGTGCCGCGCTTAGGGTAGGTCAAAGAGATGACGGTTAAATCGAGACAATCTCATCAATGAATAACTTGTGAGAATCGTACATCCACGAGAATCGAACATCCCTTTATTCATTGACTACCTTCCTTTTTTAGCCTAGATATTATCAAGAATACCCGTGATCGGTGTGACCTACTATATCGGATCTCTTGAGTACGCCCGAGTGTGCCGTCTTAGGATAGTCGGTGACCCGACGAGTACCTGTAAATCCTATCCTTTCGGAGACCAAGCCATGAATGTTGATAGGGGTGAACACCATCCTTAGGGGGCGAAATCAAAGCGCCTCGGCGTCACCCTTCTCTCACTTACTTGTATCATAGTAGAGGCCGTGAGGTTGGTGTCGCCTTCCCGCTCCCACTCAATATTTTGGAAGTGGTGGTGGATTAACTAACCACGTCTTTTTGATGTTAACATAAAAGCACATCAAATCAAGGATTCCGAATGGTGTCGGTAACATAGGCAAGCCTACCCGTCCTATTCGTTGGAACATATGTGACAGTCGGACGAAATCGGGTCAAGACAGCCTCATTGAGATAAGAAGGAATCACCCCTCTGCTCTCCGTTGTGGACTTAGTCTTGCCGGACCCCCGTGCATACATCACACTAGGAGGGTTAAGTCGGTTGAGCGAAGCTCAGTTGACCACCCAACCTATAGGCGAACCATTTTTATCCAAGATTTATTGTTCTTTTACCATCATTCAATCTAGTAGACACTACGAATCGAAAACGTGATCTCGTTTGGACTTTAAGGCGGTTCACCGAGAACACACACCGAAAAGTTTAACGATTTCATAACCCGTCCTCGGATCTTTAATTAGTTACTAAATTAATTAATTACCACGTATTAATTAAATTTCAACTAATTACACGAGTTTGTATACATGCCTATTTTAATTACCAAAATTAAAATTCTACATGTATGCATGGAGTGGATTTATGATATGATGCATGTCATGGCAATTCGATTTTATATCTATTTTATGATCGAACACATAAAAATAAATTGCGGAAAATTAAAACAAGAGATGGATTGTTTTGCACTTCGTATCTAATCTATCCTAGGAAAAAAGTAAATTACAACTTGTGTCTTCGAGTCTTGATCTTCGAATCTTGAACTCGAAACTTCTGGATCTCGAACTTGCGATTTTGACGCGAACCACGAACAACGAGGAGAGGAGGCCGTAATATATCAATATATTTAAAATATATCTATATTAGATTGTTTTATTAAAAAAAACACTTTTTTTATTTTTTTTTTTTTCATAACAGCCCTCGGCTGTTCCAATAAAATATATATATATTTTATTCCTTCGGCTGTTGATAAAATTATTACCAAATTTTTTTTTTTTTAATTAATTAACTGCAAAACGGCAGTAAGTACAGAAAAAAAAAATTAGGTCAGAAAAAAAATTTTATACAGCCGCATAAAATAAAAAAGAGAACCCTAGCCGCATGCAACCAAATTTTGTTGCCACAAAACTTTGCCGAGTAAAAAAAATTGCCGGAAAAAAAATTTAAAACATTCGGCCTCCTCCCGTTTTTACCTTCTCGTTGATCTTCAACACCAGCACGATCTTCATCTTTTCCAGCACGGATATTCAAAATTACAATAAAAGATGCTACTTTTACATATAAATTTCGAAAATTGACATAAATAAAATCTGATTTATACGCTTTCAATTGTTCTTAAACAAAGGATTTACAAAATAGATCTAACGAGTAAATGAAGATCAACGTCAATCCATCTCTTCAACCAAGACATTCATAACATAAAAAAATAAAACAAAATTTGGCCCATTTTAAAAAAAAATTGGGATGAAAAATCTACATGTTTCTGGCTCACTAGATCTAATATTTTATACGTATAAATATAGATCACCATGGCGACCGATACCATCTTTATTAGTAATACCATCCATAACGGAAGCGATTTATGGATCAGATCATAAAATACATGTAATAAAACAACTAGATCTATTCTATAAGGGGATGTAGATCATACCTCTTGAATCTCAAAATTCAAGTTGAAGAACCGCAAAGGATGAATGTGAAGATGTGAAGAGCACCACAGTCTTCCGATCGTGTGATCAAGCGATTCGGTGGAAGGAATTCTCGACTCGAACCCCTCCGATATGCTACAGGAAAAATCTCCAAGATTTCTCCTTATACCCCTTGGCGAATTTTATCACTTCTTCTCTCTAAGTGGAGAACTCGAAAATATCATGTGTGTTAAGAAGGCAGGAGAAGCTCTCTTTATATAGGAGAAGTAATCTTGTCTCCAAGATTAAATAATTAAAAGATAATTATTACATTAATCCTTTTTCCAAATAAAAGATAAATAAAATAATTATCCCAAACAAATTAGGATAAAACATATTATTATCTAATATTCCATGATTTATCATTTAACAAATAAAAGATAAATCACACATTAAATAATTATCCAAGAAAACTAATTTCTTAATAATTAAATAATATAAAACAAATTGCATGCGCACCTTTCTTTAAAATTAAGGTCACGCACCTTTTCAATATGTTTGACCAAAAATTAGGTCAACACACCAATTGATCGAGTAAGTCATGAAAAATGTCTTTTAAAGTATATTTAATTATTTAAAGCCCAACTAATTTAATAGTCACTAAACAATTAATTCACATATCGTTTTAATAAATTCCAACAAGAACTAAATTAATATTATTAGGATTCGACGTCCGAGAATATTTATCTTTATATTAGGAAGCGCGTCGGGGACAATGGACTAATAATCGGTTCCGATAAATCAAATAAATAATTATCTTTACGACGAGAATAATTATATTCGATAAATCAATCACGAGGAATATGCCACCATAATCCCGTGACTGCACTCCTCCGATTATAAGATTATATTTATCTCCTCACGAGAATAAGAATAAGTGTCCATTGATATAATCATTACATATGGATTAATCCTCCATAGACTGTTCATTCTAAATCGGGAAGTTACCGTTAACCCTTTTTAGAACTTCTTATCCTTATTTACCATTAACCCCCTAGTGATCAATTAATTCATACAACTCACTGGTAGCTAATCAGTGTAATATGAACTCGCGATCGATCGGTTTTAGGATTAACAAATAAAGGAATCGTCTCATCTACTTCCATAAATGGAAGGAATGGATTCGTATATCTGTGATAACACAGACTACTCACTCAATCGATACAATGCCAAGATGGGGTAATTCACACCACAGACTCGGTGTAATCCTTAACCGTCAAGTCAAACTTCATATTGATTCAAGCGGTTCGTGTGATCACCTCGAGATTAAGATATATCCATAAATATGATCATCCATTGATTCGATAAGACTTCGATTACGGAATTATATCGTGAACTCTAATCAAATCGGTCCAAATACTATATGATATATCTATCATATATAAATGCCCCATTAGGTTCTCTTAACCGAAAGTCCGGATAAGACAATCACACCTATTGTGTTGGGCGCATTAATAGCACGTTAAAGGAGAGACCGAAACTCTTGATTAACTTCACTACGGGCTAATTGTATTTTAAGTACATCTTCTTAACTCAATCCTCCCGTGTATATACCATACATTTGAGTTAAGTGATTACATAAACGATATACTTTAGGGTTTTACGTAGTGTAATTACTATTGTCACATCGGTGAATATGAGAATAATAAATATGAATAATAATATCATTTCATTTATTAAATAAAACAATTACAAAATTGTCTTTCGGGCATCACACCTAACAAAGACACACAACCTTGAATCCAGCTTCTCCATTTTAAACCAAAACTCATATTTTTCAATGAATTATCAAAGAATGTCCAATTAACACAGTCAAAAGATCTTTCAAAATCTACTTTAAAAATGATGCTCACCCCCATATAAGTGTGAGACATAAAGGTCTTGTCAATTTGGGTTAGCCCATTTAGACCAAACGAGGACGATGGTCTAAGCAGTTGACTGGACCATTTATGACTCATTTAAGCGCCACCAGGCCCGAGTGCTGGGGCGTTCTGAAATGGTATTCAGAGGCGACTATCATACGGAACTAAGTGCCATACCGTAAGAGGTGGTGGGGCCACCTCAGAATCTATGGTAGGGACGAACCCGGGACAAATCCACTGGGACAAGTCTTGGCCGTCCGGGCGAGGACTCCAGTCTATTATAAAGCAGGGGTGGGAGAATGTAAAATCCCACATCGGTAAAGTAAAGTCCTGCTCATCCCAATAAAAGTGTGAGACATAAATGGCTTGTCAACTCGGGTTAGCCCTTTTAGACCAAGCGAGGACGGCGGTTTTAGCAGTTGACCAGACCATTTATGATTTATTTAGCGCTACCACGCTTGGGGTCTGGGGGCGTTACTGAATGGTATCAGAGCCGACTATCATAAAGAACTAAATGTCACACCGTGAGAGGCAGTGGGAGCCACCTCTAGAATCCTATGATAGGGACGAACTGGGACAAGTCCACTTAGACAAGTCCTGGCCATCCTAGCGAGGACGTCAATCCCTTATAAGGAGGGAGAATGTGATATCCCACATGGGTAAAGTAGGACGTCAATCACTTATAAGGGGAGAGAATGTGATATCCCACATAGGTAAAGTAAAGTCCCTGCTCACCCCCGTATAAGTGTGAGACATAAAGGTCTTGTCAACTCGGATTAGCCCATTTAGACCAACCGAGGGCGGTGGTTTAAGCGATTGACCGGACCATTTATGACGCATTTAGCACCTGCTGAGACCGAGTGCGGGGCGTTCTGAGTAGTGGTTGATTTCCTACATCTAACAATGCACGCAATGGGTGTTAACTTCTATGGCCTCACACGACACTTTCTCAATCAGCACAACAATTAAGCGGTGGTGGATCATCTTTGAAGATTGGGAAGATTTAAGCCATGATTAGTATTAAACCTTACACGACACCTTCTCAGTCAGTACAACATGATCAGTATTAAACCTTACACGGTTACACCCAATGCGTACCTGTGTTTTGCAGTTGGGTTACGACTCCAAGCGTTTCTCTACGATCCCAAGAGATTCTTGCCATGATAATATAATCGGCTCATCATTGTTGCTAGTCACCATTATTGTCAATTGGTTCGACTCTGTATGTAACATTTTTCATCATTCAGCAATTATCGTTGTGTATATCTGCTAATTGTCTAGTTCTTAATTGTATTTTACCCTAGCAATATATAAAGTTTCTTTCAGCAATTAAAGATACTTGATCTCTCATATGGCCTGCATGCCCTTCAATTCTTTTAAATTTATTGGATTGTGCGGTGTGTCTTGTCTTTAAATTTTGATATTGCTTAGTGTGCCATTTGTATCTATGTGGTAATGGGTGTGTCTATATCCGTGTCAATGTTTCATAGAGTGCAAGTGCTATAAGCACCGGCGGTGACCTTTTGTCCGAAGTTTATTTATTTTTAGGTGTGTTCATACATTTATTTATAGATAAAATATATGTGATTTTTTGAACAATAGTCCATGGACCCCAATTGGTGGTTCAATGTATCTCGGTCGCTCTGCATAAGTACCGCATAAGTACTCATCTTGAATCCTAAAAATTCCAACACCAAGTTTCCGACTCACGAGCTAATTGAGTTGAGCTAAATCGGTATTTTTCAAGGCTTGAGCTTGACTTTATTTAAGAAATCCAAGCTTGAAACTCGACTCAAATTCGATCGAGTCATTAAAGTCAATTCTTGACATCTCCTACCGTCAATCACTTGCGAGGCTACATATATTTTGCTCAAGTGCGATCAAAATGGCTCCAAGACAAGGCCTGTTGTTTCTGTTAAATAATGATGTAAGAATTACAGCCTTCACAGACTCAGACTGTCATGGGTGTAATGAGACTAGAAAGTCTATCACTTTAGCTATTGCATGTTTTTGGGTTCGGCCGTAGTCTCATGGAAATCAAAAAACCCACGATTAGCGGGAGTTCATTTGAAAAGTGAATATAAGACAATGGCATTAGGGGTTTGTGAGGTTCAATTATGGCTTATTTACATTCATCAAGACTTGGGGGGTTTCAATATCCAAGCCTATAGCAATGTATTGTGATAGTGAAAGTGCAATTCACATTGCTCACAACCCAGTCTTTCATGAAAGGACAAGGCACATAGAAGTCGATTGTCATTTGGTTAGGGAAAAAGCACAATCCGGCCTAGTGAAGCTTTCACCCGCCAAGACACATCATCATTGGCAAACATACTAACCAAGGCTTTGGATGGTCCCTTTTCAACACTATTCTGCAGAAGTTAACAATTTCTAACATTTTTGGCCTCCTATTCCGGGTTGAGTGGGTGAAATGGAGTAAATGTAGTAGGCCAAGCGGCAAAGACGGTGCAACAGGCCAAAGCCAAAGCGTAGCACATGCATAGCTCAATGTGGCATTTAGTCGAAGGTGCTCAGCGTGGCATTTAGTCGAACACCTTCGACCGACCAAAAGCGATTAAAGGTGGTTAGTCTTAATTAGTTCTGTTTTAACCGTTTAATTAAGTAATTAATGAGTCCTAAACTCTATAAATAGCTTGATGAACTCTTATGTGAATTCAATTTTGAGTGGAACCAAAAAATTTCTTCATATATAATTCTTCATTGCTTGGTTTTCCGCTTTTCTTAATTCAAATTTGTTCTTCAAGTTTAAATGTCAAGACCTTGAATTTCTTCATTATCTCTCCGTTGTTGCCGACTTAAGGGAAAAACATTGAGAAGAAATGGGAGTGGAAAGATGATGAAGATGAAGGCAAGTATAATTATCTTCAAATCAAACATATAACTATGTAAAGCCATTATTCAGTTGATAACGTGTTATAGAATAAAGATAATTGAAGAACCAAAACTATTGAAAAGTATCTCGCATGCTCCATGCTTCCAATATACACAAGAAAAATAAATGGAATTGTTTTTTGTGTATAAGAATGTATTCAAACTACCAAGCTTATCTTTTGCCGTCGTAATTATCTAACACGGTATTATTTTAATAAAGTCGTGGCATCACATACAGAAATCTTCTGTAGTTATCAGTTTCTGTGACGGTGTCTTGTGATAATGTGATCTTCACTGTTGATCGTATGAGGATACAGATGATCCATCTAGATCTCTGTGATCAACAGTGAAGATCATCTTTAGCGCGACAATCACAGAAACTGATATGCGCTCCGTAGCACCACTCCATGGCATAAGTGGTTTTATGATGTAAGAACATATACGATGATTACATTATATATTCGCGTCGGATACTTATCTATTAAATAAAACTAGACTGCAGCCTGCTATTATTCACTAAGAAGATATATATTACATCTAACTGATATCCACATATTACGTAATGTGAAATTTTAAAATCTGGCCAGTTGTAGGAAGTTATCACAAAGTGGCATACATTACAACCACTAATTTCTAACCTTTCACTTGCGATAAAAATGTATTATGTGAAAAAGAGTAAAAATGAGAGGCCACAATATACGCCACTTGGTATATAACCTTCCTACAAGATTCTTGCGACCATAAAATCTCTCGTAATGTAATAGCTTTTTTTGTTCAGCAGAGGTTATAATATTGTGTATGGAAAATGATATTGTCTCAACACTTGCATTGATACAACACATTCTTACATAATTAATCACTGCATAAAACAGAATAATTGATGAGAATAGTAATAGCATTGCCCGTTGTTAAATAAACACCTAAAAAACAATGATACACATGTCTACAACCTTTTTTATATTAAATTTAAAGAAAAAGAAATCTTTTACCAGCAGCATTGCACAGCTAACAATCAATCAAGCAATCAACTCCTGTGACAATCAAATAATCAACAATCTCCATAGAAATAATAAAAACAAAAAAACAAAAAAAAAAAAAAAAAACCTAAAAATAAATAATAAAAAAACATATCAATAAGGGAAATTCTTATTTGCACCATCCATCCGTTATGCATTGAGTCGTTAGATCCATGACACGTGTACAGTAAGACAAAAAAAACTATTTTATATTTTTCTACACGTGTATACGTGCCATGCATCTAATGGTTCGATACACACAAAGACTTCCCAGGTAAGAATTTCCGGAACAGTACCCCAATCTTTATTCTTCAACCCTGATTATGGCAACACCATTATTCATCATCTTCAAATCTCTTCTTCTTTGAATGAATCACATTTCTCCTCTTTTTTTTTCCTTCAATTCATGGAGTTACTGTATGAATCTCGGGAGGCGGCGTATGACCCGACGAACCTTTCGATACATCATCCGACGATCGCCGATGTCCATCACTCTGATGAATATCCTCCACCATTCTCAACACCTCCGGCATCACCGGTCTTTGTTCAGGCACCGTCGCGACACACGCCATCCCAACTTGAAGTAGTTGCACCATTTCTTCTTCTACATTATTATATCTCATAAGCTCCACATCAAACACCTCTGCAGTCCATTCTTCTCTAACAACACTCTGTACCCATCTCGGCAAATCGATCCTTCTTCACTTAATGAAGTCTGATTCGGCGCTTTGCCTGTTAAAAGTTCCAATAATAGCACACCAAAACCATAGACATCCGATTTGAAGGTCACTTTACGAGTTTCCATCAGTTCTGGAGCTCGATATCCGGCTGCTCGGTGGTTAGGAGGTGTTGAGTTTGAAAAGAGTGGGTTCAATCCGTGAGTCAGAAGCGGTTGCGTCGTTATTGTCTTGTGAGATTAAGATGTTGGATGATTTGATGTTGCCATGAACTGTGTTGCCTGAAACATGTAGGTATGCAATACCTCTTGCAGCTGCTACTGCAATCTTCATTCGGTTTTCCCAGTTTAATGGGGTTCGACCCGATCCTCTGCTCCCTACAAACAATACAAATCAATGGTTGTATGAAATGAAAGACTTCATCTTTACATAGTCAGAAAATCAGAAAATCAAAAAAAAAAGGGTTTACAAATGGCAAAACTTGAGAGTTAAAAATGGAACCCATGACCTCATTATTGCATGTTTGGATTGTGGGAATGGAATGGAATGGAAGGCTTTTTCTATTCCATTCTATCAATTTGGCATGTTTGTCAATGGAAGAATGGAATATGTTTTCATTCCAATGGAATGAAAATGGATGATTTACATTCCATCAAAAATCCAATATGGCCGGAATGGAATGAAAAAATAAACTCTGCAATAAGAAACAATCCCATTATATTGTCTACCAAACGCAGTAATGTAATGATATCATTCCATTCCATTCCAACAGATACATTCCACTTCATTACATTCCATCAATCCAAACGAGCGGGGTATGGGTAGTAAAAAGTGACCTACATCAATGACCAATGCAACATCCTACATTTCTACAACACTTGCCAGCCATTAGATACCGTAAAAACAAGATAAATCTATAAAATAGAGCCAGATCCACCAAAACGTAACTACAACACATGTTTATACCATTAACCGTGGCGTAACTAACATGATCAACTGGTAGAGGTTTCTTGAAGCAACTTCTTGTGACAATATGATCAAGGAACAAACACTTTCGTAGTATATACGGACATAATCAAGATCTAATGAACTCAAAATAGACTATAACAGAAGATCCAAAACCCCCCAAACTAACATATCAGACCTTGAATAAAGAAATTGCAACATACAGCTACTAATCTACAACAAAACATTACTCAATGCAGATTCAGAGGTATTAAATCATATAGATAATTGAGAAAACACCAAGAACCAGTAGAAGAACAAGAGATGAGTACTAACTAACCATGAAGCATTGCAGATAAGCTACCAGAAGGAAGATAATCAGTGACCAACAATTTCTCATCTCTAGAATAGTAATAAGCTCTTAAAGGTAGCACATTTTCATGCTTGATCTTCCCCAGAATCTCCATTTGAACCTCAAACTCTTTCTTAATTACAACCACATCCTTAAGCCTCTTCACCACCACTGTTGTCCCTTCTTCCAAAACTGCTTTATAACTAGTCCCTAAACTTCCTTTCCCCAATACTTCTGCAGATGCCCTCAATAAATCCTCTAAATCAAAGCTATATGCACTACCTTGTATAAACACTAGCTTGTTCTTTTCTTCACCTGCAATTATATCGTCTTTCGACGTCGATGTTCCTGCCTCTCCTTCATCCCCTGCTGAAGCAATACCCTATTAGTAGGCTTCTGGGATTTGTTTGTTCGTTGTTGTTTCGTTCGCTTGCAGCAAATGAGTAGAATTAGCAGTAGGAGTATCAACGCTAATAGTCCTGCTGCTACTGATATTCCGATTATAGCGGCTTTAGAGAGTTTTCTCGATTTAGGATTGTGATTTGGCGGTGGTGGTGCCGGAGATGGAGAAATTGGGTTACATGGAGGCAATGGTCCACCGCAGAGACCAATGTTTCCGGCGAAGGAAGATTCTGGAAACTTCTGAGCAAGCGTGGCCGGAATTGAACCGTTGAGGTGATTATTAGAGACATTGAAATTGCTTAACCTAGGTGAATCAATGCTGGGAAGGGGACCGGAGAAGCCATTGTTCTGAAGAAAAAACCCAGTTAACTGAGTGAAATTGCTTACAGATAACGGTATAGATCCGGTGAAATCGTTGTCGGAGAGGTCTAAACGAGTCAACCCAGTCAACTCGGACACACTAGCAGGAAACTCGCCGGAGAACCGATTCTCCTGGAGATAAAGATACCGCAAAGATTTTAAATTAGAGAAATCAGATGGAACAGACCCAGAAAGCTTATTCGACCGGAGACTAAGAACTCGGAGATGAACCAAATTCCCTAGTGAGCTCACCGGAATGTCACCGACCAACCCAACGGCGGGAAGCCTTAAATAAATTACAAACGATTTGTTTTCATTACACCCAACTCCGACCCAGTTGCAAACAGAGTCCGACAGGTTCCATTGCAACCTTCTTGCGTGAGGAACTCGAGAATAGAAAGAGATCAACGATTGCTTATCCTGATTGAGGTCGGAGTTGACCAAGGTAAACGATAGAGAAGCAATGAAGAAGGAAAGGTAAAGAACCCATGAACAAGGAAATGCCATTAGAGTTTGCTAAGCAAAAAAAACTCGCAAAAAGGAATGTGTATATACAGATGTGTTAAAAACAGGGATGATTAAAAACAGAGATTTTGCACTTAGCAGCAAAACAGTGTAGTGGGAAAGAGCTGTTTTGTGGTTGGTGCTTTTCCTCTTTGTGTCTTCTTCTTCTTTGAGAGGAAAAAGAAGGAAGTGGACCAAAGGAGGGAATGCTACTATCTATGGAGCCAAAAGAAATACATTAAGATATCTACATCGTATAATTTAGATTTTTTTTAAATAAATAAAAAATAAAAAAATAAAAAAAAACCTGAAATTTGTGAAGAGAGAAATAAATAACATATAACAGGGAAAAAAAATAGAAATTAAGATAGTGGGAATATAAATTGAATATTAAGGATAATTTTATTGTTTGTTACCCTAACTTTTGAAACAGTAAAATTGACATCAGATCCAATGTTTCGCTGTTTTTGACGAAAATAACTTCGAAATGACTTTGAAAAAAATATCATATAGATACATGAATAAAGAGAATAAAAAAGAACAAAATATTGAAATAGTTACTATCTTTTGATGTTTAAATCAAAAAATATATATATATTTATTTTTGTAATTAAATATAAAATAATTTAAAATATAGTGGAATAAACATTTATCATTAAAGAGAATAATAAACATATTGAAATAATTACTATCTTTTGACGTTTAAATCAATATATATATATATATATATATATATATATATATATATATATATATATATATATATATATATATATATATATTCATTTTGTAATTAAATACGAAAGAATTTAAAATATAGTGGAATATACATTTATCATTAAGGAGAATAAAAAAGAAAAAAAATTTGAAATAATTACGATATTTTGAGTTTAAATCAAAAGATATATTCATTTTTGTAATTAAATACGAAATAATTTAATTATAGTGAAATAAACATCTTTCTTATCCAATAAAAAAATTTATATTTATGTATTTTTAGTTTCAATTTGTCTTTTTTAACGATAAAGCCATTAATGAATTGCAAGTAGCACGTAATTTAGGAAATATGTATTTTCCACATATATAGAGTATTTGTTGCTTACATGTGTTTTTTTATGAATTAGTTTGATTTCAATTCAATTTTACAAAATTATTTTATGGGCATTGATAATAAAGGATAATATAAAAGATAAAAAAAAAAAAAAAAAAAACCTAAACCACCCCTATAGCACTGCATTTAACCTTTCATTCCGAAAGCACGCATTCCGTTTCATATATATATATATGTTAGGATTTGATCCTAACTAGGGTTTTTGAGGGAAAATTTGGGGATAGAGGAGAATTAGGGGAGGATCAAATGAGATTAGGGGAGAAGTGAAATTAGACAGAAAAGAGAGTTTTCATTAATATCCAAGTAAGCAATTATTACAACACACCTTCCTTATATACCCCTCTTGACTCAACGAGGTAAAAGGAATACATCCACTATACACCTAGAAATACTTAAGTCCTAAAATCGCCATCTCCTTTAAAAGATTCTTGTCCTCAAGGATCTGCAGTGGCTTAACAATCCCATCATCATGTCCCATATCATCTCTTCTCATGTGTGTAAGAACCCTTTTGAAATTTTGAATCACTTCCCATATCATCCTAGCAGCTTGACAATCCTCACAAATGCATCTCATTATCCTAACCCATTATATCCCATTATCGCCCATACATACCATCCGCTCTCCCTCCGTCTCAAAAAACATAACATCCTTGTCCCCAGCACCGACTACCAACTTAATAGCAGTTACACCATCGTCAAAACTCGGAGGAAAAAAAAAAAAAAAAAAAAAAACCCAACCCACTGCATTTGGAGCTGTTGTACCCTTTTGCACTCGAGATTCAGCAAGGTTTTCAGCCCCAACATTTGGGCCCAACACCGAAATTCTGAATTAACATAAGTTCTTAACCCCTTCACATCAGCAGACGAACAATCCCCAACTATGCTTCCCCTAGTGTCTTTTTCTTTCCTTCTTGAACTTCAATAACTTCTTCCCCCCAAAAGCCAAGAACGAACGAGAGCATCAATTGGTGAACCTTTGAATGCATTTCCTAGCTCCTTCCATGTCCACAGAATTAAACCATCCCTTGTACCGCCCTTTGACTGTTCCCACATCAACATAAGCATTAAAAGTTTGCCGAAAAGAGTACCCCCCTAAGTCATCCAGAGTTTGATTATGAAAAATGCTTATGTCAGTTTCATACAAGGGCTTGGCAGTGGCATTCTCAACATAAGAACAGCTCCAACATCCTTAAAGCTTATCGAAGGAAGTACAGACGGTGGAGTGAACAAGCCTTTTTATTTCTTTTAGGCTTGATCCGTTAGTGCAACCATTTTCACTTGCGTCCCTACCGGGATCAAAAACTCGTGGTACACAATCAATTGGAGGTATAGAATCCTCGTCACCATTGAGTTCTTTAGTTGGCTCCACAGAAAACAGCTTTGGCATTTCATCCAACACTTGGTAGGCCACTTCCACAACTACAAGGTTTGATGGAAATAACTCATCAGCGTTATTCATTTCTTTCAAGTCCACCTTGAGGAAGAGAAATCAACCTCGCAATCGTAGAAAATGAATAACATTGCCCGTAAATTGATTTGAACTCAGTAAAATTTGGCTCGGTCGATTTATCGATCACCTTGGGGGCTTCATTTTCTGAATTACCAAAATCTTGCTTAGATGTTGCTTCCGAATTACCGAAGTCTAATTCTTCTTCAATCAACTTATATGCCGTTGTAGCTGTGGAGGTTGGCTTGGACAATTCGTCGAATACCTTGTGATCTCAGATTCGACGCAGACAGCTTTTCCCGAATCAAACTTCTATTTGCATCGCTACATCATCATTTCTCAAGACACTATCGTAACAACTCTTTCTCATTGTCCCTGGAAAATGATCAACATCCATCACCTCCTCAATTACATTTTTGTCTGCCATGGCTAACTTGTAATCGAAGTTCCCCGAAACTTGAGGGCAATCCATCGTCAAGAATGTTGAGCTCTCTGTTGGAGTTGACTTGGCCATTTTGTCAAACACAACGCAAGCTGAACCCTTCAATTCATCCTGTTGAAAATTATGTGCTGAAGTTCGACTAGGCGTATTATCAAACATCGTGCGTGCTTCGATCTTCTTGAGAGCCTCTTCCATAAACATCATCGATTCCTCAAATTTTGCAGCATAGAAAGCATCACTCAATCTACTCATACTCGACCGACTTTTAGGTCCAATCCTTAATCGAATTTGCCATACCAAATTATCAATGAATACATCAATATAATCTCTTTCATCAACTGGGCATGAACAATTGACCATTTTCTCCTTCCAAACAGATCCGTCCCTGGCCGCGACCTTGGTCCCGTCGAAACTTGTAATTATAGAGTCTCCGTTTTCGTTTTGGGGCATTCATTTAAGTGACCTCACGAAAAAGGCGTTTTGCTTAAATGACCTTTGACCAAAACGTGTTAAATGAAAAAGCGGAGAAGGTTTAAAAACGTGTGTAAGGTCTTAAATACCCTTCATGGGAAATAGAGGAGAAGTAACGGAGGATCCCTCTCCTCCCAGCGTCATCTTCACGTTATCTTTCAATTTAAATCCCCCCCCCCATTTAAATGTCGTTACCTACCACGGGTCCATACGTACTCAAAGCAACTTTTGACTCCTCATATCCTCTTCAATTATTATCTTTTCACGGTTCATCAATTTGTGCTTTGATTTCCCAACTTTGGACCCCTTCAATCGTATTTTCTTCCATTTTCTCATAATTTCCCACATCATCTCATCGGAATCAATCAACCCGAAGCATTGATCGCTCAAGCATTTTATGGGTGTAAGTTCTTGCTTTATTCCTTGTACGTTTGATATGAGTTGATCGAATGCATTGTGTGTCAACATGTAATCGAATGTAATGGGTTATACTATCCAACATACGGTTGGGATCTGTAATTGAAACCGCTGATTTTGTGGGTTTGGGTTTAGTTTTGTGGTTGGGTTGGGGCTTTAAATAAAATTTAATTTGGTTGTGTTTGTGTTTGGGGCGATTGTTTATGGTTAGGGTTGTATCTCTAAATATTGGGGGTTTTAAGGATCATAGGGTATGGAGATTTGAGTTTCGTAGTGTGATTCAATTAAAGTCTACAACTTTATGGTTTAGTTGTGTAGTGTCATGAAGTCAACTGGAATTTGTAATTGAAATTGTAGTGTCCTCAATTGCAACTTTACGGTGTTAATTTGTGTTATAAGTATGTCTTAATAGTGTATGAAAGCGTATTAATTTGATTTTCTTAATTGCAATTGTTTTGAGGATAATTAATTAATTTTGTTCATTAATATTGTAGTGAGAAGATGGACAATTCGGTATATGAATTGGCATATCATCTTACCAAGGAGGATAGACATAAGCCATGTGAAATCACTAACTATTCCAATTGCATGAAAGTGAGAGAGGTCTACAGCATATTGGATGAAACCCATAGACGTAAGTTTGACAAGTGTTGCTTCAGAATCTTTTAGATATTTACGATCGAATTCATCTAATCAAATCATTAATCGATTGATGATAAGGCAGACAAAGTGTGTCAATAAGAATGAAGTCTGGTTTGTTATTGGGAAAGATAAGAGGATTAGATTTGGCATTGAAGAATTAGTCTTAGTGACGGGCTTCATCTTTCGAGAAGATAATTTTGATAAGTCATTGGGAAAAGAGAGTCGTCTTGTAAAGAAATATTTTAAGGATGTTGATGAATTGAATAGGATAGAATTGTGGGATGCTTTTGAAAGTTGCAAAGGGAGTGAAGAAGACAAATATAAATTGGGTCTTCTAGTCATCCTAGCATTTGTTGTGGGGCGGTGAAGGACAAAAGTATTGTGCCATTTTGGTGGTTTGAGTTGGTTGACAAGTTGGAAGCGTTTGAAGAGTACCCTTGGGCGAGGTATGTCTTAAGCAAACAATGAAGACATTCGAGACAAGATTTGTGAACCCATCGCTTTCTCCGAATGTGAAATACGCCATATTTGGTTTTTCCCATGCCATTGTGGTATGTATGCTACAATCTTTAGTTCTATTTACTTTTTGTTGGGTATGTAGTTTTGTTCAATTCAGACTGATTTTTGATTTGATGTAATGTAGGTATGGGCACTTGAATATATTCCGTCGTTGAAGACATTTGGGGAAATCATTGATGAAGATGTAGAAGTCTTCCCAAGAATGTTAAAATGGAATCTGCAAAAGAGATTGCTTGGTGTGAGGGTGGATCAAGTTTTGGAAGTAGAAAACAGTTGTAAGTTATTGTTTTTGTAATGCATTCCTTACTATTATTCTTGTGGAATTACCTTGAGCAATGTTTTGTGTCTATGTTTTTTTTTTTGTAGATTATGGTTATTTCGAAATTGGAGCCTACAACATTGGAATCACAGCAGCCGTATTGGGGTTCAATTGTTTGTAGGAAACAAAAGGTGATTGAGTTGCTAGAGAAGAGAAGAAGTGTAATGGTGTTGACTATGAGATGGAAATAAAACATGAAGGAGCACACGGTTTTGCCTATGAGAAGGAAATAAAACCTGAAGGAGCACACGGTTTTGACTATGAGAAGATGAAGAAAATTGTGACGTCTGTGGTGAAAAAGGAAAATGAAGGAATTTATTCCATGATGGATAGGTTGAAGAAGGAGATTCAGTGTTTTCGAAGATGTGAATCATGCAAGAAAGTGAATCATGAAGAGATTATTGATGAAGAGATGAAAGTTGATGATCGGGATATGACAATTAATGATGGAGAAGGAGAAGTTGGTAGAGAGGGGAGAAATGATGAGAAGGATAAAGATGTTGGTAGTGCGGGGAAAAATGATGAGAAGGAGAAAGTTGTTGGTTGTGTGCAGAAAAATGATGAGAAGGAGAAAGTTGTTGGTAATGAGGGGAAAATTGATTCATATGATTCATATGTATTTGCCTTTAAAAGTGTGGATTCATATGATTAACTAGTTTCTGATGTGTAGGTGGTTCGGGGAAAAGGAGTTTAATAGAAGAAGGGACTTCATCTTTGAAGAGAAGCAAGTTGCTTAGTGTTGAATCATATGATCCTTATAGAGACGTTGAAAAGACAAAGTGTGATGGTTTGAAGAAGTGGTTGAGTGACTATAAAGAAGGAAAAGCTGGGTACGGAAATGTTATTTTTAATTGAGTTTCGTTTGTGCATGGAAAGTAGCTATGTTAAGGGTGATTTTGTTACGATTTATTCCGTTATATTTTATAATGATTTCCTCCATATTTGTATAATTTGCATAGAAAATGAGCGTTTAATTGGTTTATTGAGCAAGTGAGGTTTTAAATGGTTTATTCGCAAAATTAGTTGAATTATGCGTTTTATTGTTGATTTCATGTTTATCTGGATATTATTACATTTTGCGATGTTTTTGATGTCATGTAGATGCATATTCTCGACCCAAAGAATGATCAAATGAAGATCAAGTTCGAATTATATGATAGAGAGGAGATAAAGTTGGAATTTGATAAAGGATAGAAAATGAAGGAAAGGATAAAGATGAAGAAATCAAGTTGTTGATCCAGCTGAACTGGCGTCCAAGTCTCGTCCAGGATGGACGGGCGTCTGATCATCCAAACGAGCGTCCATGAAGGTGACTTGATTCAGGATAGACGGATATTTTCATGGACGAGCGTCGAACGGGCGCCCAAAGGAGGAAGTTGATTCAGAGAGTTTGACGCCGAAGTGGGACGGGCGCCTCAAGCAAGTCCAGGCACCTCGGACGGCGCCCAACAAGACGGACGGGCGCCCTAAGCCGACATCGCCACGGCCGCCTCGATTTTCTATAAATATCGTAGCGTATTTCAACCCTAATGATAAATTATTGAGACCTATTGATACACAATCATTAGGAGAAAACCACTGTGACCCCACTTCTTGTGGGAGGAATTTGGGGTTGCGATTTTTCTTGTTTTTATATTCGCTTTTTTCTATTTCTGTTTTGTCGCCATGTCGATGTTGAAGCTCGCAACATGAACGACTGTGAGATCGTTTATTTCACTTTTTTTTATTTCTTTTCCTTTGAATAATTTTATGAATGATTTCAATTTAAAGCTTGTTTCTTTTCCATGATTATATGTTTATGCAACGTATATCGAGAGATTGTTGTTATTGATGTTTACCGTATGATGAGAGTCGGTGTAAACGCTAGATCACCATAGAAAAGAATAGATCTTTTTAACCTAAAAATACGAGAGTTGATTAGGTTGAATATCTAGATTGTTAGATCTAATAAATCTTGCACCTTGGTTTGAAAACGTTAATCTTTAAGATCGAAAGATAAAAGATTGATAAAGTAATTATCTCGCGAGAGTAGGAATTCATACTTTTGAGAGGTGAATCACATCTTTGATTAAATCTTCATAAGATAATCTAGGCAGGAAATTAAGGGTTGCAAGATGGTGGATCATGGTTTGTTCTATGTTGATTTGCTTCAGTCATTATCATGTTCATTAGTTTTATTGTTTTCCTAGTTATAGTTTTATTTACTTTTGTTCGCAACGATGTTTTCCTGGCTTTGACCGACAATCCTCATCCAGCTTTATCTTTCTGCTTTTGTTTTTGTTTAGAGTTTAAGAATTAATATGAACTAGATACCTCGATTCCTCGAGATCGACTCGGTATTAATCGCTATACTACGATCCCTACACTTGGGAATACCGGATTTATAAATTTTATTACTTGTTGTTTTCATTAGATAAATCCGTGACAAGCTACAATAATAATTATATTTTTGATTACTCGTCATTTGACTAAAATATGTTATATGCAGGGAATTGGTTAAGTTGTGTGATGGAACTGCTCGATGCGAACTTTTGAAAACGATATTGGATGGGGGAGTTTGTCATCCCCTGTGAGTACACTTTACCTCTATCATAACCAATTTAAGTTGTTTAATTTAGGTGACAACCCCGCATTGATTCTTGGAAGTATTTCATTTCATTTTTTTTTTTACTTATCGCAGATAATGAATACTTGTATGCATGAAATTCGTCGCCGTGCCTTAAAGTTCCCAAAGTTGTTTGAACAAGATAGTTGTGTTTTGGATGTATTTTTTCAACACTTTATGAAAGTGAAAAATGAAGAGTTACAACGGAGAGTGCATATTGAGAATCTTGCAAATCGTAGAATATTAAAGAATTATGTGGAAGGAAAGCATCCAGAGGACAGTAAGCCGTGGTCGGAGTGCAATTATTTGTATGCACCAATGTTAGTGAGTGATCATTGGTTTGAAGTTAAAGTTGATTTGAAAGAGGGGGTAATCTATGTAGCCGATAGTTTACCAAAACATGTGAGGAAGGATCAATTTGACAAATGTATGCTACCCTTGCAAGTGGTTATACCATGGATGCTGAATATGGATGGGGAAGATGAAGGTGGGAGGAATAGGAGGTTTAAGGTTGTGAAAATGGTGAAACTACCGAAACAATCAAATGGGTACGTTTTATTTGCTTGTAAAAGATGATGTATTTCATTATGTACTATGATTGACTAAATGATATGTTATTGTGCAGACCGATCGTGGTATGTATACCATAAAATTCATAGAGTTCATGATGGCGAAATTGAATGTGCAAACAATTGATCTTTGGCTTTATGCCCTATTGGAGGCCTAAATCAAGTTGCGGAACTACTTGCATGTCAATTCGATCCATGGTCATTTTATGTTGATGTTGGCTTTAATTTGTGTATGAATATTATGAGTTGGTTGAAACATTTGCTATGTAACCGTAAACTATTCTGTTGGTTGATACATGATTTTATGTTTGATTGTTATTTATTTATGAACATTATGACTTGGAGGGCACTCTATGTTGGAATGTTAGCTATGTAATCGTTGGAATGTTAGCTATGTAATCGTTGGAATGTTAGCTAATAATAATAATAATAATAATAATAATAATAACAACAACAACATCTTCAAACAACATATCATCAACATCATTTAGTTAGAAAACGAAAATCAGATCTTTGGAAAAAACTTAAACAAACATAACAAGAAAAACAAAACATAAACCAGCCAAGGTTCAAACAAATAAAAGCAAATGTTCAAACACAAATAAGAGTTTCAAACACAAATAAAAGCATACTAAATAAAAGGTTGTTCATTTGCATTACATACTAAATACAAACTTCATCTTCCCATAAATCCTCACATGCACATGTGTAGCCCTTTTCTTCATCCTCAGAGTCATAAACCAACCACAGATTGATTGTACGCTCATCCTCTTCTTGAGCTTCAATGTCCCTCATTATGCTTGCAAATTCTTCAGGATCAAGCATCGGGTCATAAACCCCCCATGGATTCCAAATTCTTTTATTACGCTCATACTCTTCTTCGATGAGCCTTAGTTCCCTTTCTAGTTCTTGTAAATCCATGTCCGGTTCAACACACCTATCCATCTTTCAATGATATAACAAGGTTTAGCAAACATAGGAAAATCCTAAAATAAATTAACAAGGCTGCAATGCAAAAGTGCTTATGAAAAAGTTGCAACCATATGATAATAAATTTAAAAGCAAACATAATGTTGGCGAAATGTCACAAAAATTGCATAAAACCAAGATATTTATAGTAAATCTCAATACCTAAAACCAAAGTAGATAGAGCGGGGTTCCCACATTTGAATGAAATGGTTTCATTCAAATGAATTAACTCACTTGTACCATGACTAGAATGAGAAACTCCAGATTCTGTTCTCCTTTCATTCATATTCAAACTTGCAAAACAATTACAAGAAATCAAAATAGGTTGCATATGTTAACAAATTATTACATTCTTACAACAAATACATAACAACTTATTAGTGTACATCATAAATCTCTGAGAAATAATACCCTCCACCCAGAATTTAATTTGTAATATGAATCCCATAATTCAGTATTTAATTTCTACTATTGTTCAGGGATTTATCATGTTCATAAGGCAATTCAAAATATAACCGAGGATAATCCTGATAAATAATAAGAAAGAAACGGGCACATGAAACACCTGTTAAATGCTGGAAATAGTAAGTTAATCCTAGGAAATGATGGAAATAGTACGTAAATCCAACTTGTTTCAAACTAACTAACCCATCAATTTATTTTTAGTTTAATTAGTAATAATAATAACTGATGCTAATAAGTAAATAAATAAATAAATATAAATTAGAAAAATATACATACAGGCTGTTACCAAGAAGGAGTTGACCGGAGTTGAATTGAATTGATAACGGCGGCACTTACTTGAACCCTAAAACATCAAACACCAACAATTACACACACGAAATCGAACTGTACTTTACTTTAAATCCCTACATACAGTTAAGAAATTAATTAATTTTGATTACATTGGAGGAGTTGATAATGGCGGCCCTTGAACCCTAAAACATACAAGAAAAACAACACTCAAGTTAACAAATCAAATAAGTCAATAAAGCAGGAAATTCTTCTAAGTTTTTTAAGCACCGAAATACCTTGGAATATGATGTTGAAGCGGATTTGCGTATAAGAGGGGTGGAGGAACGGAGGAGCAAATGGAGGATTCCGGTGGATGTGTATTGTGAGAGAGAGGTTGTGTGATGGAGAAAGAGAGTGAGATTGCGTTTTGCGTTTTGCCCTTTTTACTTTGAAAGAGAGAGCGTGTAATACATACACATATATATAGGCTGTATATCGATAGGTGGGCCGGGCAACTTCAACTTTCCATTATTATTAAAATTCAAATTAATTTGAATATGTTGAAAACGAAAACGAAAAGGGGCCCAAATTTTTCTAGCGGGTAACTTGAAAATTAAGTTTTGGGTCCAAAATTCAAGTGGATTGAGAGGAGGGAATATATACATACATAATTTTTGTACATACATTACTAATTATTATTATAATTGGGGTTTCATTTAATAATAATTACTAATAATTAATAATTAGTAATAATTATTATACATTATAATTAATAACAAATAATCTAGAATACTGTCATTTATGAGTAATTGTTATATAAAGGATGATTTACATGTTTCACTGACTACTATGACCCCTCACTGACTGTTTCACCTGGTTTACATGTTTCACTGACTACCATGACCTCTAATCGGTGTTTGACATGGATTACATGTTCCGGTGACTACTATGACCCCTAATCGATCGCTTTCACCTGGTTTACATGTTTCACCGACTACCATGACCCCTAATCGATCGTTTTGACATGGATTACATGTTCCAGTTGACTATTATGACCCCTAACTCGATTGTTTCACCTAGTTTACATGTTCCATCGACTACCATGACCCCTAACTGACTGTTTGACATGGATTACATGTTCCAGTGACTACTATGACCCCTAACTGACTGTTTCACCTCGTTTACATGTTCCACTGACTACCATTACCCCTAACTGACTGTTTCACCTAGTTTACATGTTCCACTGACTACCATGACCCATAACTGACTGTTTGACAAGGATTACATGTTCCAGTGACTACTATGACCCCTAATCGATCGTTTCACCTAGTTTACATGTTCCATCGACTACCATGACCCCAAATCGATCGTTTGACATGGATTACATGTTCCAAGTGACTACTATGACCCCTAACCGATCGTTTTACCTAGTTTACATGTTGCAGACCGACTACCATGACCCCTAATCGTTTGTTTGACATGGATTACATGTTCCGGTGACTACTATGACCCCTAATCGATCTGTTTCACCTAGTTTACATGTTCCATCGACTACCATGACCCCTAATCGATCGCTTGACATGGATTACATGTTCCAAAGTGACTACTATGACCCCTAATCGATCTGCTTTTACCTAGTTTACATGTTGCATCGACTACCATGACCCCTAATCGATCGCTTGACATGGATTACATGTTCCCAGTGACTACTATGACCCCTAATCGATCGCTTTCACCTAGCTTACATGTTCCGGTTGACTACCATGACCCCTAATCGATCGTATTTGACATGGATTACATGTTCGTTGACTACTATGACCCCTAATCGATTGTTTCACCTAGTTTACATGTTTCACCGACTACCATGACCCCTAATCGATCGCTTGACATGGATTTCATGTTCCAGTGACTACTATGACCCCTAACCGATCTGTTTCACCTAGTTTACATGTTCCCGCGATTACCATGACCCTAATCGATCGCTTTTGACATGGATTACATGTTCCGGTGACTACTATGACCCCTAATCATTTGTTTCACCACGTTTACATGTTTCATCGACTACCATGACCCCTAATCGACTGTTTTGACATGGATTACATGTTCCAGTGACTACTATGACCCCTAACTGACTGTTTCACCTAGTTTACATGTTCCACTGACTACCATGACCCCTAACTGACTGTTTGATATGGATTACATGTTCCAGTGACTACTATGACCCCTAACTGGCTGTTTCACCTAGTTTACATGTTGCACTGACTACCATGACCCCTAACTGACTGTTTGACATGGATTACATGTTCCAGTGACTACTATGACCCCTAACTGACTGTTTCACCTAGTTTACATGTTGCACTGACTACCATGACCCCTAACTGACTGTTTGACATGGATTACATGTTCCAGTGACTACTATGACCCCTAACTGACTGTTTCACCTAGTTTACATGTTCCACTGACTACCATGACCCCTAACTGACTGTTTGACATGGATTACATGTTCCAGTGACTACTATGACCCCTAACTGACTCTTTCACCTAGTTTACATGTTTCACTGACTACCATGACCCCTAACTCACTGTTTGACATGGATTACATGTTCCAGTGACTACTATGACCCCTAACTGACTGTTTCACCTAGTTTACATGTTTCACTGACTACCATGACCCCTAACTGACTGTTTGACATGGATTACATGTTCCAGTGACTACTATGACCCCTAACTGACTGTTTCACCTAGTTTACATGTTCCACTGACTACCATGACCCCTAACAGACTGTTTGACATGGATTACATGTTCCAGTGACTACTATGACCCCTCATTGACTGTTTCACCGGGTTTACATGTTTCACTGACTACCATGACCACTAACTGACTGTTTGACATGGATTACATGTTCCAGTGACTACTATGACCCCTAACTGACTGTTTCACCTAGTTTACATGTTCCACTGACTACCATGACCCCTAACTGACTGTTTGACATGGATTACATGTTCCAGTGACTACTATGACCCCTAACTGACTGTTTCACCTAGTTTACATGTTCCACTGACTACCATGACCCCTGGCGAGTGTTTGACATGGATTACATGTTCCAGTTGACTACTATGACCCTAATCGATTGTTTCACCTAGTTTACATGTTCCACTGACTACCATGACCCCTAACTGACTGTTTGACATGGATTACATGTTCCAGGTTCTACTATGACCCCTAACTGACTGTTTTACCTAGTTTACATGTTGCACTGACTACCGTGACCCCTAACTGACTGTTTGACATGGATTACGTGTTCCAGTGACTACTATGACCCCTAACTGACTGTTTCACCTAGTTTACATGTTCCACTGACTACCGTGACCCCTAACTGGCTGTTTGACATGGATTACATGTTCCAGTGACTAATATGACCCCTAACTGACTGTTTCACCTAGTTTACATGTTTCACTGACTACCATGACCCCTAACTGACTGTTTGACATGGATTACATGTTCCAGTGACTACTATGACCCCTAACTGACTGTTTCACCTAGTTTACATGTTCCACTGACTACCATGACCCTTAACTGACCCCTAACTGACTGTTTCACCTCGTTTACATGTTACACTGACTACCAAGACCCCTAACTGACTGTTTGACATGGATTACATGTTATAGTGACTACTATGACCCCTAACTGACTGTTTCACCTAGTTTACATGTTCCATCGACTACCATGACCCTAATCGACTGCTTGACATGGATTACATGTTCCGGTGACTACTATGACCCCTAATCGTCAAGTTTCACCTAGTTTACATGTTGCACTGACTACCATGACCCCTAACTGATTGTTTGACATGGATTACATGTTCCAGTGACTACTATGACCCCTAACTGACTGTTTCACCTAGTTTACATGTTGCACTGACTACCATGACCCTAATCGATCTGTTTGACATGGATTACATGTTCCGGTGACTACTATGACCCCTAATCGATTGTTTCACCTAGTTTACATGTTCCACTGACTACCATGACCCCTAACTGACTGTTTGACATGGATTACATGTTCCAGTGACTACTATGACCCCTAACTGACTGTTTCACCTAGTTTACATGTTTCACTGACTACCATGACCCCTAACTGACTGTTTGACATGGATTACATGTTCCAGTGACTACTATGACCCCTAACTGACTGTTTCACCTAGTTTACATGTTTCACTGACTACCATGACCCCTAACTGACTGTTTGACATGGATTACATGTTCCAGTGACTACTATGACCCCTAACCGATCAAGTTTCACCTAGTTTACATGTTTCATCGACTACCCCGACCCTAATCGATTTGCTTGACATGGATTACATGTTCCGGTGACTACTATGACTCTAATCGATCGTTTCACCTAGTTTACATGGTCCACTGACTACCATGACCCCTAACTGACTGTTTGACATGTATTACATGTTCCAGTGACTACTATGACCCCTCATTGACTGTTTCACCTGGTTTACATGTTTCACTGACTACCATGACCCCTAACTGACTGTTTGACATGGATTACATGTTCTAGTGACTACTATGACCCCT
Source organism: Gentiana macrophylla (assembly GCA_026214975.1). Classification (NCBI taxonomy): domain Eukaryota; kingdom Viridiplantae; phylum Streptophyta; class Magnoliopsida; order Gentianales; family Gentianaceae; genus Gentiana; species Gentiana macrophylla. The sequence continues at coordinate 85,178,381 of CM047807.1, forward strand.
CATTGACTGTTTCACCTGGTTTACATGTTTCACTGACTACCATGACCCCTAACTGACTGTTTGACATGGATTAGCGCCAACATCTTAGAATATGATTATTTGTGACATATCTCCAACAAGATTGATCATATTGTCATCGACATTCAGACCACAAGGAGAGAAATGCACGAGTTGAGAGCGAACTGCTTATATTGATATGTTGTGTTACCTTCTATTATATATTTATTATTTATGGTTGCAATGTAAAATGCTCTTTGTACTGTAATTGTAATCTTATGTTTGAAGACCTAATAATAATATAATGTTGGCTTTTCTTATGGATAGAAGCCAAACATAACACTGCATAACAAACATTACAAATTAATAGAAAGTGAACCATACTTAAACCCATTACTCATCAAATATGTCTTACCTCAACTCCACACCAACCATATTTTACATTACTAACGCAAGCACTATCAAAAGATAGCATAGACCATAAAATGTTGTAGCTCACATGTTTACCCTTACAACAAACTAAAAAAACAACTTGTACCCCATTATTGAACACTAGCAGCTAACTTTGGACATTTCCCCCAGTTATGACCACGACCCTTGCATCTACCACATACAGGTCCATCCCGTGGTTCTCCTGTAGATTTTTTTCCTCTTCTTCTGGGGTCTACCAGCCTGCCTCTTCGTTCCCGATGGGGGCAAAACTTTCCTAGCAATCACATCCTTAGGAAATGCAACTTCCTCTTTATTCGGCAAAGGATACACAACTTCAGAATATAATGCCCTCCAACATTCCACGGTGTAATGAGGGCTACAATGCTTATACCCATGACCTCCACTCGCCTTTATCGCAGCAATTTCATGTTTACAAGGAAATAGATGTACTTGAAATTGCTTACATGTACATGTATTCTTTTCCAGGTCCACAATGTGGCATGTCACACCATCACGAACATCATACACAGGTGATGCAATTTCCTTAACTTCTATACCCAAAGAAGCATTGTTTTTTTCCAACATTAACTTTTCCATTTGTGGAGGTAGGGGAGTCTTACATTTCATGGCTTCAGCATGTCTCTTAGCAAACCAATCTTGCATTATCTCACGAATGCGTTCGAGCATACCAACCACACATAATTCTCGAGCTTTAAGGAGCACACTGTTAAATGACTCAGCACTGTTTGACGTCATGATATTGTACCTCATACCTGGAAAGTGTGCCCTTGCCCAATGGCAAAAGATTCTTTATCCAAATATTCTCTAATCGTTTTTTTTTTCCCTTACTTGCTTCCACCTCCGTTTTGCTACATAATGCATTAAACAACGCTTCAAATTCATGTAACATATACGCTTCTGCAGTGGATGTGAACAAGCGTCCGATATCAAATCGTGGAAATTTAGTGTTCAAATTCCTTCTCATATGAAATATACAATATCCATGATGAAGCGCATTAAACACTTTATTCACTCCGTGCTTTATGCTATCAAAGACGATCGTAAACTATAACAAGCTCATTTGTGTCCCGGTGATTGATTTCAATCGCTCAAAAACCAACTCCATGATCGATTATTTTCGTAATCGACAACTCCCTACTTAATAGGATAAATTTGAGCATTTGCATCTTCACATGTCGCCGTAAGTAATACACACTTTGTAGGCCGAGCTCAAATGTGTTCCATCCACAACAACAACACGACGCAACAAAGAGGACTGAAATGTTTTTTTAGTCTGTCCAAGGCAAATAAACAAATATTTGAATTCATCTTTTTTATCGGTGAAAATCTTTGTCACAGTTCCAGGATTTCGCAACTCCAACATATGACAATACTTGGGCAATTGGCCATAACTATCACCTGGCTTTCCTACTACCATTTCCATTGCAAAGTTTTTAGCCATCCATGCCTTAGTATAGCTTATGGTATATCCAAACTCTCTGTGAAAGTCATTAACTACATCATTTGGTATATAAGCACGGTTCGGATCTGTAAACCTAGCAGCATACTCCCCTGCTATGAGAGTGTATGATGCATTATTGTGGTCTTTGTTGCGAATGGTTAGAGAACAAGTATGCACCTTTTTGTAAACTCGAACTTCAAACTTATCCGCACCTTCTCCTATCCGTGTTGCCCGCACATGCCATTTGTATTCATCATCTTTACAAGCCACGACATAAATGCTTCGGGATGATTTTACCGTTATAAATTCAAAGTGATGTCTCACGGCCAACATCTCTAACTTTTGTATCAATAGCTCTTTTGATTCAAAAATGTAATGCTTATGAATATCTTCTCTTTCTGGAATCCTCGCCGGTGGTACAATACTACCAGCATCACTCACATTCAAGATGACGGGAACAAAATTTTGATTTGGTGTACTCAATTCCACACCATTATTTCCTCTACACCATTCATGTTTGCGTGTTTCTATTTACATTTTCGCTTCTGTTTCTTCATTACTCAACCTTTCAACATTGACATTACATGTCTTGAATGCTTCCAAACTCACATCACCAGCTCCATCCGAGCACAAGGAAGACAATAATGGATCCACACTCATATAAATATCATCACTCCTAACTTCAATATCGACATCATCACTCATAACTTCTTCAAGGTTGTCAACATTCTCCACAGGCGTCTGATTATTCAACAATTCATCAATAGACTTAAAACCATTATTTCCCATTTTCGGCCTTTCAAGGTTGTCAACATTCTCCACAGGTGTCTGATAATTCAACAATTCATCAGACAAAGTAGCAGACTTAAAACCATTATTTCCCATATTCGACCTTTCAAGGTTGCCAATATTCTCCACAGGTGTCTGATTATTCAACAATTCATCAGACAAAGCAGCAGACTTAAAACCATTCTTTCCCATGTTCGGCCTTTCAAGGTTGTCAACATTCTTCACACCTTTCGAAATAGGCGTATCCTTATTCAACATTTCATTACTGACGGCCATAGACGAAAAACCATCATATCCCCTATTCTCTCCATCCATGTTGCCACAATTGTTGCCAAAAGCATGTGTTTCTTCATTTCTATTATCTTTATCAATGAGGCTAATACCAACGAATGTGCTTTCACAAAAGAGACTAACCACTTCACACTTGTTATCGTAATCAATTACCATCGGTGGTGCACTTGGAAAGTTTGACATTACGGGACAATACATTGCATCTCCAATTCTTTCACCGTTGTATCGATCTGCAACTCTTGCACCACCTTATCGTAAAATTCTACAAATGATGTGTTCTTGTGAATCATGATTGCCCTCATTTTTCTTTCCTTTCCCCACATACTTCCATTCCCATTTACCATCATCGTTTCTACAAACTCAACGGGATAACAAATATGTATCCATACAACATCCATCCCCCTTAAATTACACAAACGGATCACAATCTCCAAACAATCTCCAAATGGCCCCTTTAACAACCAACTAATCAAAACAAACAAATAACCACGTATTATCGAATCATTTCATTGAAATGTTCAAAAAATACTTTATTCCAAATCTTTTAGTTCCAATCATAATGGGGAAATTTGTCCCTTTAGTAAGGAGAGAAACACTTCTAAGGCTGTTTAAACACTTACTTTATAGTGACCGGTGAGATTTCGGCTGCAGCTGGTCAACGCTCTACAACGCAATTGGATTGGGATTGCAACTTTATGCTCCAATAATACGCATTCTACACAAATTACTGAAATGAGGAAGAAAAGTGGGAGAATTGGGAAGGGAAGAAGTGAGACATTCGCTAATTGGGTTCACCAAAACAATACGAATTGGGTTCACGAAAATGGAAATCGGGATGCTCTGATTCACTTATGCCTTCAAGATATGAATAATGTTGAATCTTACGGACCGATTTTGAAGGATTGCAATAGTGGAAGAAGAGGAAGGAAAACGAGAGGAAACGGGAATTGAACGTCGATGGCCAAAGCAAAGAGGGACAATTGAAATAAAATAACAATCTAACCCTAAACCCCAATTTGATTCGATACAAAATTAAAATAAAAAATTACGTGGATTTTGTTTAAAAAAATAATAGAATAAATAAAGAGAGTTAACGGAAGATGGAATGTGGTGATAACGGGCTACGAGGGGCATAAGAGGAACTTCCCATACAGGCTTCAATGGAACCCCTTTAGATGATTAAAAAGGAGAGAGGCCACTTTTAAGAATTTTGACCCTTGATGATCCTTTTAAATGAGCGCGCCTTTCGTTTTCATGTAATAGAAGTTTATTTTAGTTTATTTTTATATTTTTATTCAAGTTTAAAAATCGGTAAGACACAAATTTATGGACGAATTCAATAAAAAAAGAGTCTAATTCATTTTCGCTACATTTTTTATAACGCTAATCAATATAGTATACCTAAAAAACAGTTGTGATATATTATTTCTTTTCACAAGTTCGAATGCCCTAAATTTTTTTGTCGTACGGCCTCCGGTTACACAGAGACGATCCTGCTTCCAAACACAGAAACAATCATAATATTCTGCAAGAGTTGTTCCATCCCTTTGGACGGGTCTATACGACCACTTCCAACGCCAATGGAATTCCATTTCATTGATCCCCATACTTTCTATTGCAGCTGTTTTCTTCTTTTTTTTTTTTTTGGAATCGCAAGAACTCAAACAGGCAGCAGGATCCCTGCTTCTCTGATACTAGATGTTAGGATTTGATCCTAACTAGGGTTTTTGAGCGGAAATTTGGGGATAAGGGAGAGGAATTAGGGGGAGGATCAGAGGAGATTAGGGGAGAAGGGAAATTAGACAGAAAAAAAGAGCTTTCGAACAATTATTACAACATACCTTCCTTATATACCTCTTGACTCAAGGAGGTAAAACGAATACACCCACTATACACCTAGAAATAACTAAATCCTAAAAAATATATATATATATATATATATATATATATATATATATATATATATATATATATATATACACACACTTGGGCAACGCATGAGATTATTGAATATCAACGAGACGATCAATCAAAAAGAAATTTAAATGTAGAACATTGATGTGCCTAAATCATACTTGGTCCGCAAATCCTTATTCGGTCCGACCGCCACCAACATTAGTGGATGAGGCCACGGCCGTTCACCGCCAAGAAGCTCGCAGGCCAAATTAAGACCGCGAGCCTTCGGATCCATTCCAAGCCCTCAACCCTATGCGGCGACTAAAGGGATTAAGGGGCCGACACGCGATCTCATTTGATAAAACGGGTCCGCCAGTGACCTCGACCATAATATTTAAAGGAGGAACTACCTCAAGTTCGGCGAGACGATAATATAAAGGATACAGGGATCAGCGAGGCTGTGATATCCCACATCGGTAAAGTAAGAGAATGTTCATCCCCATATAAGTGTGAGACATAAAGGTCTTGTCAACTCGGGTTAGCCCTTTTAGACCAAGCGAGGACGGCGGTCTAAGCAGTTGACCGGACCATTTATGACTCATTTAGCGCCACCAGGCGCTGGGTCTGGGGGCGTTATATAATTGTATCAGAGCCGACTATCAGACGGAACTATATGCTGCACCGTACAAGAAGACGGTGTATGGATGGCCTCTAGTTACCTCTGGTAGGGACGATCCGGGAACGAGCTTGGCCGCCTGGCGAGGACGCTTGATCCCTTTATAAGGGGGAGAATGTGATATCCCACATCGGTAAAGTAAGAGAATGCTCACTTATATAATAAGTGTGAGGCATAAATGTCATCAACTCGAAGTTAGCCTTTTTTAGACCAGCCAAGACGGCGGTCTAAGCAGTTGACCGGATCATTTATCATTTAGCGCCACCAGGCCCGGGGTCTGGGAGCGTTACAGAGGCCATCAGGATAGTAACCTATCGGCTCCACTACGGTCGCGCTACTGTAGCTAAATATCTATTATGTACTATGTGTCCTCATTTGTAAATAAACCAACTTCAGTCGGTGGCTCCCCCTATAAATTGGGGTTCAGATCATCTGTCTAGGAACTCTGTCTAATTTTTCTGTCCAAAACAGAACGACGTCGTTTTACTTATTACAACTATTTCTTTCGTTCCCTTTTCTATTGTTAGACAATTACCCGCCTCCTTCATACAGGCCGTCTTCCTCGTTATCCTCTGCTTCCCTGCGATAATAGACCAGATTTCCGGCACAATCCTCTTCGCTGGGGCCGAAGATTGTTATCTCATCTTCAATTTCATAGGTTTCGGTCGAGGATATGAAATTGCTACGGCCATTTTAAGAACCCTAGTAAAGTAAAAAGGGTTTTTTTTCCTTTCTTTTCATCATATATATGGAAACCACTCTCATAGTTTTTTCAATTTATCTTTTTTATACTACTTCTTTTTAATTGCTTTTTTTAATTTGGACTTGCAATGAGAGCTTAGTATCCTTGACATTTCAACGAGCAGAACTAGTAAATGTGCAATCTAATTTTTTTCTTATTTTTTAAGGCTTAAATTTACGTTGCCGTACTTCCTCACTTCAACTATGGTTGTTAATTGCATCAGTTGTTTTGGATTATTTTTGTAATATGTGTTGAATTGTGATGTCGGTTTGGCTTTCTTTTGTTGTTGTTCTTTTAATCCTAATTGCTTTGTTTATTTTAGTTGTTTTGGTCAGAAGTTGATAGGTCAGTTTAGGCTGATTTATCCTTTGCTTGGGTACCGTTGGAAGAAGACTGGGCGGACTTACCTTAGGACATGGTCACATGGGTGGGCTAAGCCCACCCAATTTCTTAATTTTTTTTAAGTAGGTAGCAATAAAATCAAACACAGCCCACCCAAAAATCATATCAGCCCACCAACCCAACCCAATTTTTTTGTGCTTCATTTTTATTAAAAAAAAGTATCCCCCAAATTTTTTTTAATAAAGAGGTAAAGCAACATTAATGTATACGTATTGATTAGTCTATTACACAATAGTGACTTACAAAAATATAACATGTTGATTAGTCTAATTTTGTAAGGTTTTCTTATTATTAAAAATAATTGTTTGTTCATTTTCTTAGTTTGTTTAGGTCATTAATTCGACATTTATTGATTGTTAGTTGTTATTCTTATTATTAAAAAATCCTCACACAAAAAGATAAATAATAAATAACAAATGTAGTTAAAGAATAATGTGGTTAGATAATTGGGTGCTTTGTTTTGTTAAATAAATGCATTATATTTATATAAAAATGCGTTTAGCGAATTAGTTGGCTAATACTACACCCGTCACATAGTATAAGTCATTCTAGCATTTTTCATCCGTCCCACAATATGTCTTTTACATATTTCAATGCAATAATTAATGCACTTTTTTTTTCCTGTTTTACTCATTTCAATGCATGACCTTTCATACATCATTTAATAAATCATTAAGGGCATTTTAGTCCAAAACAATTAAAGTTGGATCATTTACTGAGTTTCTTAATTTGTGTGCATAAATGTTGAATGACTTATAATATGGGACGGAGGTAGAATACGTTACTTGTATCATGTTTTTTTATTGAAACCGTGTCTTTTTTATGATGTGATATTGAATCATTTTTATAGGTTATAGGGTATATATTCAGGACCGGCCCACCCATAAGGCAGGCCAGGCACCAGCCTTAAGCCCACTGGAAGGGTGGGCCTCGGATTACCTGTTTTGCAAAAAAAAATTAACAGAAAGTTGGATCATTTACTGAGTTTCTTAATTTGTGTGCATAAATGTTGAATGACTTATAATATGGGACGGAGGTAGAATACGTTACTTGTATCATGTTTTTTTATTGAAACCGTGTCTTTTTTATGATGTGATATTGAATCATTTTTATAGGTTATAGGGTATATATTCAGACCGCCCACCCATAAAGGCAGCAAAGGCAAGACTGCTCTTGCCCATTGGAAGGTGGGCCTCGGATTACCTGTTTTGCAAAAAAAAATTAACAGAAAGTTGGATCATTTACTGAGTTTCTTAATTTGTGTGCATAAATGTTGAATGACTTATAATATGGGACGGAGGTAGAATACGTTACTTGTATCATGTTTTTTTATTGAAACCGTGTCTTTTTTATGATGTGATATTGAATCGAGCCGCATTCGTGTACGCAGGACACGCGGGCATGCATGCAGATACGCAGGACACGCGGGCATACACAAGCCCGGCGGTAAATCTGGATTGGATTTGCACCCCGCGCGGCGCGCAGAAAGCGGTGTATAATGTTGGTTTCTTATTCCAACTACACTAAAACAATATCATATAAATATTGCTTCTTTTCCTTCTTCCAACCAATGTGGGAGAAAAGTTTCTTCCCATTTTTCCTTTTCATAACACACACTTTAGCCTCAATAGTTTCCAATATGACATATCATCAATTTTCCAACAAACCGACTTTAAGCGTTAATTTTCATTCACTCGTTATCCGAATTGAATGATTCCAAATCTGAATTCATCTACGACTCACGTAGTTTTTAATTAATAAAACATTACATATATTCTATACAAGAATATATCCAAATACGCTACAAAGTCATGAATAAAATGATTATAAAATCATTTTTAATTCATTTTTAATTCAATTCCACATTTTCTCCAACAAGTATCAAGTATGTTTTGTACTTTTGTTTATGCATATGATGATATGAATTTGAATTATTACTTTAGGTATGTTTTGAGGCTATTAATGAACTCGAATTTGGTATTTACTGGATGTTATAAATACAATGTTGATATATTTTGTAAGTATGTGTTCAAGAAAAAAAAATTAATCGCAGCGCCACTGCATCGATTCGCCTTAAACCTCGGGTTTGGTTGGGCCGGCCCTGTATATATTATTATGACACATCCGTAAGATCGAAAAAAAGAAAAAGAAAACACTTTTTCTTTTCTTTTTTCTTTTTTTTTTTTAATTTTTAGAATAGCTGTCACAACAAAAAAAGAATAGTTGTCACAACAAAAAGAGACGCACTCTCTCCTTAGAGTTCATATTGAAGAAATTCCTACATTCGTTTTATAGACTTAAAATTACTTTTTTCGCACACTTCTAGACTTGAATTTATTTTCGCTGTATAAGAAAAGGACACTATTAACGGCACTACAAGCAATTTACTCAGGCATCACACCTCATGCAAATTTCGACTTTGTAGAGGTCGAAATCTGTTTTCAACCCTTTCCGAGTCGATTGTTTTTGCATAATTTTGACTCGGAGGGTTGAAAATGATTTCGACCTCTACAAAAGTTCGAAATTTGCATTGCATGTGGTGTCGAAAGAATCGCGATATGCGCCATTAACAATGACCATAAGAAAAACATGATGAAAAAATTATTTTAGCCCTCCAAAAGATAAATCTTGGCTCCGCCCTTGATATAAATCAATTTACATAATCAGACTAAGTTGCTTAACGTAAATATTCTCAAAATATCTAATATAGGTATTCCACATTATCAGGTGACAAGAGATATACAAAACTTGAATGGTCTTTTAAATGTTATAATACACGTTTTCAAAAAAATGTTATAATACACATGGTTATTGATTACTCATAACTAAATTTGATATATTACTAACTAGAGTTTCCCTTAAAAAAAACTTATAACTAAAGTTGAAAATCTTATTTGCTTGTCAACCCAAATGCAACATACTTTGTTATTTAACATGTTTTTCTTAAACAAAAATTGAATTTTTTTTTTCCATTTTCGTTTAGGAGTGTCGATACCTTGACGGGGAGTGACACTATGTCGATAATATGCCGGAGGTGTGTCAAATATAAAAATTCATAATAATATTTTTTTAATCATCTAATACGTGTCGAAAAAAAGATGTGGCGAAAAAATGTCTGACATTACGTGCGACACTCATATTGAATCATTGAAGCAAATTAAGTTTCAACACTTCCTATAAAAAGTAATAGCTAAAAATTCATCAAATCCACATGGTTATCCATATGAAATTACTGTACATATAATTTATAGATTTTTGTCCAGAAGGACAAAATTATCAAAAAATCGTGATAGAAGGTAACTGTAATTTAATAAGGACAAAAGTAACAATTATGAAGTAACAAATGTGGATTAGAGTAAATATTAAGTAACAATTGTGAAACACAAAGTAACATTAACACGTGAAATAACAATTTTAAAATAACAATTGTGATTTTTGTCCTTTATAATGATGAAAATGTTACTTTTGTCCTTCCAGACCCATTTATTAATTTTTTTGTTCATCTCGCTACCATTCCCCCTATAATTTATGGATACATATTAGAAATACAATATTTTTATTATTATTTATGTAAAATGCTAAAAAACAAAGTATTTTAAAATGATGAAACAATTGTGATTTTTGTCTTTCCAGACCCATTTATTAACAATTGTGATTTTTGTCCTTTATAATGATGAAACAAAGTATTCTTGCTTTCTTCAACCAAATCAAAGGTTTCATCCATAGTTTATCATCCAAATACCTTTGATTTGGTTGAAGAAAGCAAGAATCTTGATGCAAAATGGAGTAATTTGACCCGGTGGCGATGTGGAGTAAGCAAAGCCGAATTTGGGAAAAATTTTAGGGTTGGAAATAACAAACAAAATGGGTGAAATCGCGTGTTTTTTTTATAATATATCGCCAAAAGCTCGCTTTGGTTCAACCAACTGGCTTATTCTTATGTCTTGATTTCATTCCGTCTGAGGATGTTCGCTGTTTTTAAAAAGGTAAAACCAAGTGGCTTTAGCATTTTCAAAAAAAAAAGAAAGTTCGAAGGTTCAACCAATGGCTTTTCAAACAATCTTGGCGTGGGCATTCGGATGAAATAGTTTGAGATAAGACCGAAACGATAAATACTTTGTTTTTAAGATTTTAAAAAAAAATCTCGACAAGATCCATTTTTATTTTTTTTTATAAATATTCGGTAGAAAGCAATCCATAATAATAAATATAGAATAAAATACATATTATCTATTAGAAGGATATCCATAAAATATCAACAAAATAATTATTTTAAGACTTCAGCAAACTTTTGGCATAGGAAAATAAAAAATGTGTCATTTATTTATAAGGACGTATTTCGGGACTTAATTAAGCACTCATGACACGTTTAAAAGATCATTAGTTATAAAGACAAAATAACAATTCTTGGACAAAATTAACCTCGCTTCTCTATTATCAGTCTTCGTTCATCGTAGCCAAATCTCATCCGTCTTCTAGTCGTTCTTCAACAATTAGAATTAGAGGTACCGCTTCGTTGTCAAAGAGTAATAATCATTTCAGAGCAATAACACAGATGAGGAGATGGAAAGTGTTGTCGCCCGTCGGAGCTGCAATGAGCAATGGTGGCAGATTGGCTGCCGGTGGGGTGTTGTTCTGAGAAGAATAAGTGAGGGATATAAGTGGGTTTAATGGAGGTTGTGGGAATGATTCGAAGATTGGTGAAGGAAGGATTGGAACTATATATAAAGGCACAATTTACCATGTCGATGTAGCTATAAAGATGCTTCCCTTTTACAGTTCTCTGAGTGATTTGGAATTCAAAGAGGAGGTACGTGTCTCTTTGATTTCAACTGTTTGTATAACAGAATATCAAAACATGGTTTATTTCTCCTGAATATATCTTGCCATGAAAAATGCCTTTTTTTTAACTTGGAAAAGGATAAAAATGGTTTTTTTTTGTGAACCCCTCGCACACAGACACAGGGGTGAGGGGGGAATCCTAGTCTGCTTAGTGATTTGTGTGACTTGGTGGAATTTTGTTCAGTGATCTGTTTAGTGACTTTTGTTCTGTGATCTGTTTAGTGACATCAATGTGTATTGTGTAAAATAGCTTATTTTGAGTATTGTGATGTCGCTGGACGGATTATGGGGTGAACCTCATTGGAGACTGATGACCAAAATACTAACGACCAACCTTAACCGGCAGAGTACCGGATCGGAAGTACTATAGAGGTGAGCAAGGTCGTATCCCACGAGGAATTTTTCGAATACCAAAGTCGTCTTCGGATTTAGTTTAGGTCAACCAAGATGTTTCAAGTACTCAATTATGCTGAACGATATGTAAATTAAAGATAATAAGAGATATAAAGAGAGACATAGTCAAACCATGATCCAATTGAGTACTTTCGCCCCTCTAATCAATTATTCGGGAATGGGATTAACCAACCTGCCAACCTAACACTTATACCGACTCATTCATGGGTGCAAACTCCTAAGCTAGTGTAAGACGCCATGCAACAATCAAACACCCTTTGCCCGGTTCAACAGTCTGCCTTTAAGGATTTAACTGACCGAAACAAGATTAACACACTAGAGTTGCTCGATTTCACAACCGATTGAACCCCACTCCCTAATCAATCTAAACAACTCAGTTGATTATAAGAAATGATCTTAAAACCCCTTTTTCCACACCTTTCGCAACATACATTTATAAAAGTGGTGTGTGTGTTCATGAACTAGGTGTACAGTCTAATTCAAGTATTAAGAACAAGTTTTAAGACATGAATTCGTCGATACAACATCAATTAAACACTACCTATTCCCAATTTCATCAATTAGAGGGTGATTTCTTCAATCTTCACATGATTTGACTATGGGATGTTTAGCTACTCATAGTTAAACAGGAAATAACAATCAAAACGAGAATTAAAGCCATAAAACAAGAAAAGAGATGATTTTCGTTACCAAAAATGCAGAAAAGTTGGAATTACTTCAATCTTGATCCCCACCCATTGTCACTTTGGGAAGAAGAATACTCCAAAATGCCAAAATCCAACAAAAAGAGCTAGAATCTATGCTAAATTGTGTTTAATATAAGAGAAAGAGTGAAAGAAGAGCTAACCTAAGGGGAAAAAGTGATGAAAAACGACCTAAGAGTGTCTAAGTAAGTCTAGGTATGAGTTGATATGAAATGGGGGTGAAAAATCTATTTATAAGCGTCCAAAAATATGCAGAAAAAGCAGTTTGGCGTCTCCCAAAGTCCTCGGCGCGCGCTGAACCTGTTATGTGACTTCCTGTGGTCTATGTTCTTCTTTGGCGCGCGCCAAAATTCCTGGACTGATACACCTTCAATAATCTGGAAATATCTTTGCGTGTAAACCTCCGATTTGAGTGATTCAAAGTGCGTTGGAAAGCTCATTCAATTGTCTACAACTTTCATGAAGAACACAAGTCCATAAAATGCCTTAAACATTGCTCAAAGTGCAGATAAAGTGAATGTAAGGCGAAAACATCAACTATTTTTTATCCGTTTCCATTCCCGGGCTTCGGTTTCTTCTTTCTAAGCCTCGTGCCTTAACTTCCGGGTTCAAGAGTCACCAATTTCCTGTATCACAACATTCAAACACATACCGAGCATAATTCCACAAGATAAATAGGTCTCGAAAAAGGGCCAAAACATCGTAAAATGCCGAGGTTTTCCATCTAGATGACAGTTTACCTCATGGTAGATGCGCAATGTGATTTTGCCCCATATATGGCCTAAAACTACCCGGAATGAGCCAAAAGTGTCGTAAACGGAGGTTAAAACATACACCGAAGCATAGTAAAGTTGACTCTCATCAAAGACGATCCCAATTGTTTGAGAACTTTATTTTTCCATAAATAGAGTGAACTTTACCGTTGATAAATTCATCCAATGTAATTGCAGGTGAAGAAGGAATTTGATGAAATAAGGGATAAGCTCCAGCCATTGACAATGAAGTACAACAAAGAAAAGGAAAGAGTTGATGAACTTCGCCGACTAAAACAAAAGAGAGATGAACTCCAGTATGCATTACAAGAAGCTGAAAGGCGATATGATTTGGCTAGAGCAGCAGATTTGAGATATGGTGCAATCCAAGATGTAGAAGCTGCTATAGCTAAACTCGAAACAGAAACCAACACTGGTAGTATCCTAGCAGAAACTGTTGGACCAGAACAGATTGTAGAAGTGGTGAGTCGATGGACCGGCATACCTGTCACGCGGCTTGGCCAAAATGAGAAGGAAAGGCTAATCGGACTTGCTGAAAGGTTGCACCAGAGAGTTGTAGGCCAAGATCATGCTGTAAGTGCTGTTGCTGAAGCTGTGTTAAGGTCAAGAGCCAGATTAGGAAGGGCACAGCAACCTACTGGTTCTGTCCTCTTTCTTGGTCCCACCGGTGTTCGTAAAACCAAGCTTGCTAAAGCTCTTGCTGAACAACTGTTTGATGATGACAAACTATTGATTAGAATTGACATGTCTAAGTACATGGAGCAGCATTCCGTTGCTTGTCTTATTGGCGCTCCACCTGGGTAAGTTTTTGTCTTCAAACAACTTAAATCAAAATTAACCTTTCTGGGCTCGGCTTAAAATTGATGATTTAATGCGGTAAGTGACTTTTTGCTGATAAAAATGTGAACTTTTTTCAGGTATGTTGGACATGAAGAAGGTGGACTACCAACAGAAGCTGTAACGAGAAGGCCATATTGTGTAGTATTATTTGATGAGGTAGAGAAGGCACATCCAGCTGTGTTCAATGTATTGCTACAAGTATTAGATGACGGAAGGCTAACCGATGGACAAGGCCGTACCGTCGATTTCACCAACTCAGTAGTCATCTTAACATCCAATCTTGGATCTGTGTATTTGCTATCAGGACTTTCTGGCAAAGTCACAATGGAGTCTGCTCGTGAAATGGTAATGCAAGAGGTTAGGAAACTATTAATTAATATAGTTCTTATATGGTGTAACACTTATTTATGCTCCACTTATAAAGCATATAAGTGGTTAGTGCTTTATCTAGCTGTTTTTTCTAACCCTCAACTACCAGTTAAATGTGCCGCCCTGCATTTAATACTCTGTGCAGTATTCTAGCCGTTTAATCCCTTTATATACTTGTAAATTGCAAGCCTGTTGAATAAGAAGAATTATATTCTCTTACATCTCTTATCTCCTTCTAATTTCTACATGGTATCAGAGAGTGAAAAAATTTCAGCCTGACTCTTCATCTTCTTACGAAAAATCTCGCGCTCCTTTTTTCTCTCATTCTCTGTTCTAAATCATGTGAGAATCCTCTACTACTACTACATCCACCTGAAAAGTCTCTCTCTCTTTCGTGGGAGGATTTGATAATCCTGCTCACCAAATCACCACCAAGAAACTAAGCTGGTGGTGCAAACTACATCTGATGGAGCACGATCTGTCCGAATGTATATTACAGTCGAGGAAAATTGGGTTATCTTCTTTGGGTTTGTAAAGAAACCGGAAGATGAAGAATCTGAGGCCTATTATACTTGGGAGGCAGAGAATGCCACAATAATGTCTGGCTTATCAACTCCATGGTAGATGACATCGGCCAAGTTCATCTCTTTGCAAAATCTGCAAAAGAAATCTGGGACACCATCACTTTGAGACCTACTCCAACAAGTGGAAATTTTGCTCAAGCCTTTGGCATTAGGACCAATCGAAGGAGATCAAACAAGGGTCACAAGATGTTACCAAATATTATAACACTCTCAAGAGCGTTGTGGCAAGAATATGACCACTCACTTATCACCAAGTGGGTGCACTTACGATGCTTTCTTTGTTCCAGAACCGACCGATAAAGAAAGTGGTATTTGATTTTCTAAGTGGGTGAACCCTATCTATGATGCGAGCCAGAGAAAGAGTCCTGGCACATGACCTCTACCTCATCGTCCTTGAAGCTTTTCTTGTCATCGTGAAAGAAAGCGAAAAAAGGGGTTATGGGAGGACTCTACCTACACTTGTTGGATTGCTACCAACTCAGGAGAGAGAACATTACGCCTACATCTTTGTTACCGAGAAAGCTGCTCTTATTAGTAAAGGTACACCAAGAAATATGACCGAAAAGTACCTACATTGTGACCATCGTAAAAAGAAGGGTCACACCAAAGATTCATCTTTGGAACCTTCATGGAAAACCACCACACTCTGGAAGAATCGAGAACTCCGGAAAAGGTGGCAACTGGGTGAACAAAAACATGGTTACAATGTATCGATCGACCATGTTTATTCTCCAAGAGAACAGATGGATGCTTTAAACCAACTCTTGGGCGTGAAGGATGCCACGAGAATCTTGATATGTCTCTCTGATTTCTTTGCTCAAAATGGTAAGAATACTTGGATCATTGACTCGAGCATCTAGCCATATGATGGTGAAATCTCTTTGTTTAACACTTATGATGAAACTACTAAATCTCACTTTGTCACCATTGCTGATGGTTCAAGTACT
The DNA here is from genome assembly GCA_026214975.1 of Gentiana macrophylla. Classification (NCBI taxonomy): domain Eukaryota; kingdom Viridiplantae; phylum Streptophyta; class Magnoliopsida; order Gentianales; family Gentianaceae; genus Gentiana; species Gentiana macrophylla. The sequence goes on from CM047807.1 coordinate 85,194,541, forward strand.
AAAGTAGAGGGAACAGGAACTATCCAATTAAATAAAAATCTCACACTTCACTCTGTGTTATATGTTCCAAAACTGTCTTGCAACTTGTTTTCTGTCAGTCAATTTTGCAAGGACAGGAATTGTACTGCTAACTTTTCCAAAAACATGTGTGAGTTTCAGGAACTGGGATCTTTGGAGAAGATTGGCAGTGCTAAGAAGGTTGAAGGGCTATATCGGTTTGAAGGCCAACCAAGGAAAACTGCTAAGGGTTTTGGTATTTCTGAGGAGACTAAATGTAATAGGATTTTAATGCTCCATTTACGTTTAAAGCCACCCACTAATTTTGTGTACTGAAAAAGATGTATCTACTACTGTTTTTGGCATTAAAACTGATAATCTAAAATGTCAATTTTGTGAAATGTCTAAGCACATTAGGATTTCTTATAAACCTGTGCCCTATAAAGGTTCTAACCCTTTCAATCTCATACACTCTGATGTTTGGGGACCATCTAAAAACCCTAATCTCACACACAAGAAATGGTTTGTGACATTCATAGATGACCACACTAGGCTGTGTTGGATCTATCTCATGAAGCACAAATCAGATGTAAGTGACATTTTTGAGAACTTTTACAAGATGATTGAGACACAATTCCAAACTAAAATTCAGATACTTAGGACTGATAATGGAACTGAATATCTGAATTCTGTTTTGGGACCTTTCCTCAATGAAAAAGGCATTATTCATCAAACCTCCTGCCCCAACACCCCCCTCAATGAAGAATGGTGTGGCGAGAAAGGAAAAACAGACACTGCTTTGGAAGTCACCCGGACACTTTATTCTCTTATAATGTGCCATCCTATTGCTGGGGAGGCGAGTCCTTATCTGCAGACCTTTCTCATTAATAGGATGCCCTAAATTCAGGTTTTAAGACACTATTGAAACTCTCACTAATTTTTTTCCTCCACCAGGTGGTGTCTTCCATTCCACTAAAATTTTTGGTTGCACGGCTTTTGTTCACATTCACTCTCAAAATAGGAGTAAGATAGAACAAAAGGCGATTAAAGCTATTTTTGTTGGATATTCTTCATCTCAAAAAAGGTTTCAAATGTTTTGATCCTAACACTAAAAACTCTACATATCTAGTGATGTAACCTTCTTTGAAGATCAACCTTACTACTCCAAAGAGCATAATACTGAGAACTTCACCAAGATGAGTTTCTTAATAATGACATACCTTTGCTCTGTAGTTGAGCCAAATTTGATCCAGAAGAAACACACTCTCAAGCTGAGCCTAACAAGGAAACTCACGTGCTGAAAGCGATCTGCTGAAAAGCAGTTATTGTCTATACTAGGCAAAGAAGTCTTCAAAAGAGCTTAGCACTCCCAATCTTCCTCAAGATGCTAGTATACAGTGCAGGAAAGTCGAATCTAACTCATGAAGAAAACCGGCTGATCAAAGATCGATCAACCCGATGTGGAGATCACAATCTGGAGCAAAGCTGGTAACAACTCTCCTATCTCTCTCTCACGATGATTTGCCTATTGCATTAAGGAAAAGTACTAGGGCTTGTACTAAACACCCTATTGATAGATTTCTATCTTATGGAAAGGTATCCTCTCAATTTAAATCTTATCTTGCTAATATTGACACAAAGTGACTATACCAAAAACTATCCAATGAGCACTATCTTGTCCTAAATGGAAAGAAAATTTGTAATGGAAGAACTCCATGCCTTAGAGGCAAATCACACACGGGACTTGGTTAATATACCCCGCGGTGTTAAGCTTTGTTGGATGTAGATGGTTATTCACGGTAAAACACAACCCCTGATGGAACCATTAATAGGCACAAAGCCAGGTTGGTTGCCAAAAGGTATACTCAAACCTATGGTGTTGATTTTAATGAAACATTTGCCCCAGGGTTGCTAGACTTAATACGGTGAGAATAATTTTATCTATTCTTTGCAGATTCATAAGCGGCCTTTACATCAAATGGATGTAAAAATGCTTTTTGAATGGTAACCTCAAAGAAGAAAGTCATATGCATCCACCCCTGGTTTTGTTGTCAAACCTAATCTAGTTTGTAGATCGCTTAAGTCCTTATATGGACTAAAACAATCACCAAGGCATGGTTTGTGATTTTCTAAAGTTATGAAGCATGGTGGTTACTCACAAGGTCATGGAGACCATACTCTGTTTTACAAACATAGCAAATACTGGGAGGAGTCACCATCCCGATAGTCTATGTAGATGATATTATCATCACTGGAAACTCAAGTCATGATATTACTCTTCTAAAGACTTTATTGCATCAGGAATTTGAAATTAAAGACCTTGGCAAACTAACCTATTTTCTAGGTATTGAAGTGGCCAGATCTAAAGAAGGAATCCTGCTCTCCCAAAGGAAATATACCATTGATCTACTTAAAGAATATGGTCTACTAGGGTGTAAACCTGCAGATACACCAGTGGACAACACTATCAAATTTGGAAAGGATGAAGATGGAGAACCAGTCAATCAAGAGAAGTACCAAAGACTGGTAGGAAGACTCATCTACCTATCACACACAAGACCAGACATATGCTTTGCTGTTAGTCAACTCAGCCAATTCATGCACTCACCAAGACAGATTCATCTTGATCTTTGCAATGAGGCTGGCCGAGGTACCTCAAAGGAAGTCCAGAAATGGTATATTGTTCAAGGCACAAGGAACTACCAAAGTTGAAGGATTTGTCGATCTTGATTAGGCGAGGCTCATCACAGCAGGAAGGTCCACCTCCGGATGGTGTATATACCTATTTGGGAACCTTGTATCTTGGAGGAGCAAAAAAGCGAAGTCTGTTGTGGCACGAGAAGTTCACTGAAAATTTGAATTTAGGGCTATTGCCTTGGGAATTTGTGAGTTGCTTTGGATACAACGGATAATGAGGGAACTTAAGGTACCATATACAAAATCTGCTACCTTATACAAAGGGTGAAAAGTCACCATAGAAATCTCCGGCAATCTGCACAACACGACCGGACCAAGCATGTTGAAATAGACAGACACTTCATCAAGGAAAAACAAGAAGATGGGAGCATACGACTTGCCTACATCAACACTAACATGATCATTGATATATTCACCAAGGGTCTACCTAGAGTCCCCTTCCAACTTTTTTGTGACAAGCTTGGTTTATTGGACATCTATAAACCAGCTTGAGGAGGAGTATTAATTAATATAGTTCTTATATGGTGTAACACTTATTTATGCTCCACTTATAAAGCATATAAGTGGTTAGTGCTTTATCTAGCTGTTTTTTCTAACCCTCAACTACCAGTTAAATGTGCCGCCCTGCATTTAATACTCTGTGCAGTATTCTAGCCGTTTAATCCCTTTATATACTTGTAAATTGCAAGCCTGTTGAATAAGAAGAATTATATTCTCTTACATCTCTTATCTCCTTCTAATTTCTACAGAAACACTTCAAGCCGGAATTGCGGAACAGGCTTGATGAAATCGCGGTGTTTGATCCTCTCAAGAGTGATCAGCTAAGAAGTATCTGCCGCCTTCAGCTAAAAGACGTTGCAAAACGTCTAGCAGAGCGCTAGCCTACTTTAGATTTAATCACAACCCAAAGCTAAGATCCTGTAAGCACACGAACCCCGTTGTTTTCGCTCTGACTCGTATTTTTAATGTTTATTGAAGAAGGTTGCTAATGTGTATAATTGTTGCAGGTGTATGGTGCAAGGCCAATAAGAAGATAGTTAAAGAAGAAAGTGGTTACAGAGTTATCAAAGATGCTGGTGAAAGAAGAAATAGACGAAAACTCGACGGTGTATATCAATGCAGCAGCAAATGGGATGGAGTTAACATACAGGGTTGAAAAGGATGGAGGTCTAGTGAATGCAGCAACTGGGCACAGGTCAGATATTTTGATACGTATACCGAATGGTGGGAAATTCGATAGTAAGAATGAAGCTGATAAAGCTGTGAAGAGGATGAAGATTGAAGAAATCGATGAAGATGATGATGATATGCATGAAGGTTAAATGTGCAGTTGGCTTTAGATAATTGTGTGTCTACCTAAAGCTGTATTCAACTATGAACTTCTTTGTTTTGTGTTGTTCTTTTTATTGTCTTTGTTTTTGTACCGTTGTTGTTTTGTTGTTGGTTATCAGTAATCACTCATGCAAGAGGCTTGTAGCATGTGTGGTATTGTAAAATCAACTGTGCAAGAAATGGAAATTTAAGTTCTGCAAAAAGAGTGCAATTTTATTTCTGCCTACATGTTGTGAGTCTTGTGACCCGTGTTACTCATGAGCTGTTGGTATTTGATTCGTTTTTTGAGATTGAATTCGAGTTGAGTTACTTGAATAATTGACTGAGCTGACTTCGAGTTTCAAAATGCAGTAATCGACTCGTGGGGAGACTATATATTTACAGCAGAGGAATGATCTTCATCAAGGTTCCATCTACAATACACTATGGAAACCCCCCTCCTCCCACCCTTCCTTTTTTGTTTTAAAGGGAAGACCATTTAAAAGAAGTGTTATTTGTTTATAAGGGCGTGTTTTGAGAATTAATTAGCACTTAGAAACACATTTAAAAGATCATTAGTTATAAGGTCAAAATAATTGTTCTTGGACATGCATCACCTTGTAACAAAGAAAGAAAAGCTATCGTTGATGGTGGGATTGTGTATGATCATACCGTTTCACCATTTATCAGTCGATTGCATTATTTAACAAATTTGAACTTTGCAAGACCATAACCCTTCAAACCACTCATCGTCTCCAATAATAAAAAAGTAATGAATAAACATTTTAAACATTGGGTTGCCTCCCAATAAGCGCCTTTCTTTAATGTCTTTGGCTAAACATTGGTACCTGGACTATCCATTGTCAAATGAACAGTTTTCCTTGCATGGTTCTTCAACGAATATTCAGAATACGAGCCATCCATTTTTCCATCATTTGGTAGAATTGGTCGTATTTTGGCTCACAAGCACTTTTGTGAAGTATCTTCCCAAGAAAATCTGAATGGATTAAGGGCCTCTACATCCAAGTTCATTATGTAGTGGTCAAGGGAAGACTACTTCTTTTTCTCGCTTGCTTGCATGTCTACAGTTACGTCAAAAATTATAGGCACAAATGGCTCCTCAAACGTGATTACCTCCGGGCAACTTTCTTCTTGATTAGACACATCATCCACTAATTTCTCCAACCCCAGGAGAATTTCTTCATCTTTTTCTTGATCATCATTGTTATTAATCTCTGGTGTTGGATCAATCATAGGACAATCCTCTTCATCATCATACCATATAAGAGGAGAGGGTGTTTTCAACTTTTGTTCCTTAAGCCGATCCACTTTAGTTTTCAGCTCACCAATTTGTCTTTGCATTTTCTGAACCCAAACAAGATGCTCTTCTTTGAACTGTGAAGCCTCTTGTACCAACTTTTGAAGAGGTATCATTTCAATTTGGATTATCTTTGCAATAGTGGTATAAAAGGTCTTCATAAGTTCTTCAACGGTTGTACCCGAATTTGAAATTGGCAATCCTTGTTCACTAGGCGGCTGGAAAGTAGACCAATCGTGACATGTTTGTGAAGCACCATAGTTGAAATTGGATTGGTCATTCCATCTTGGATTGTACTTTTGTGGGTAAGAAGTGTATCCCCAATCCTGATGGTTCGGCCCACTAGGATAATATCCCACCTCATAAGAATTGTTCACCCGGTTACCATACTGATCTTGATTCACCACAGGACTTGTGTAGTTATAACCTGACATGCTTGCAAACAAGGGCAACACAAAACAAACAAACAAACAAAAAAACTATATACAAAATTTCAAAAGAAATAAATCACTTAACACCGTTCCCCGGCAACGGCGCCAAAATTTGGTGGGTGTCAAACCGCCAAAGATAAATTTACCTACTTCCTATAATGAGTATAGGGTGAGCATGATCGTCTCCACAGGGAACGGTGGATTATTCTCTTAAAATCGACAAAGGTGGTATTATAAACTATTTACTAATAAAAGTAAGTAAACTAAGAATCTGAAAATAAGTAAAAGAAATGTTCCAGTTAAATTAATTATATCCACCTCCATTTTCTCAACCGATCATAGATGCAAAGATGACTCGTTAATTTATTGACAAACTGGTTATAGTTACCGACACGCGCCAAGTAACCAATCCCTCCTAATTTTGGTAATCAGGACACGGTCACTAATTACCATCTAACCGAAAGACACCCCTAGACACGGTCATAGGAGTTTGGTGTTCCGGCAACATTACAATCTGAGAGACCCGAATTCTGAATATTAACGCACACGCGGGTTAATTTTAATTCAGATTATTCATCTTTATGATAGCGGATTTTCCCAGCTGCGAACCGAAAAAACTCATATCATGTGCTACTTTTATGCAAATCACAAACGATTACGGACTTGCTATTCCAACTAGCAGACGATTCAATGATTAAATTACTTACCTCGCGAAAATAAACAACCTAACCATTAATCGTAGAGACAATCAAATCAAAAGATGAATAAATACCAATAAATAAAACGAGGAATAAGACTCAATTTGATCTCACAGTTGCATCAATCAAGGCTTCAATAATAAATTAACCGGAAAGAAAATAAACTAGAAACTCGCCATAAAATTGAATGATCAAAAATATGATGTTGAATTCCTAAAAGAAGAAAAAAAGAATCGACGAGAAAAGCAGATGAGCCGCACCACATGTTCTAAAACCTAACTAATGAAAATTGTCTATTTATTTGCTGAATAAAATCCCTTATAGTGGCCACGCCACTTCTTTTCCTTATTTATTTTTTTATCCCTAATTAAATATTAAAAAAAAGAAAAATCAAATATTATTAACCAATAGGAAATAAGGAGTCTTTTAATGATGGACCAATATGAAATAAGCCTGCAAAATCCATCTTTTCTTCCACATTGCAAACAACCACACTTTAGTGTAATGGTATGATCAAACCACTTTCCTGTTTTTCTTCTGTAGTCACATCTTTTACAGTCCACTCTTCCATTCCATGTCACACATAATAAAAATACTCCTCCAAAGCTTATTTTAATCAAATCGCAAAACAACATAAGACACACCGGAAAAGCATATATCTCTACGAGAAAATAATCTCGAAAATGCAATGAAATGCCAATAATTTACGATCCCATCAACTGGCTAAGTACTCGATAAAGTTCGACGCGGCTCATAAGCTCGATTTCCCCTGAAAAATCTTCATAATTTCGGGACAAAAAGTTCAACAAAAATGTTGATGTCACTGCATATATGATTGACGATGTCACTACATAAATTGTTGATGTCATTCGTATATGATTGCTGATGTCACTGCATAAAATATTGATGTCACTACATATCTGATTGCTGATGTCACTGCATAAATTGTTGATGTCACGCATATATGATTGCCGATGTCACTGCATAAAATGTTGATATCACTTTGCATATATGATAGTCGATGTCTTTGCATAAAAGTATGAATTAAGGTGGTGAAAGATTTATGTTGATCGTAGTTTTATATCAAAAGATATAGTCTTTTGAAGTCGATATTATAAAGAAAAGAAATCAATTTTATGAAATTAAGTCGGAAAAATATCAAATGTCATCACGGTGTTTCTTCATCAAATGTCATCGCAACCCGGTGATCATGCAGATCCCGATGGTCTCGTGATCGCGTGTCTCTGCATCGGGGTGGCCATTTGATCGCGGTGTCTCTCTGCATCGGGGTGGCCTTTGCGATCGCGGTGTCACTTAATCGCGATGTCTCTGCATATATGATTGCCGATGTCACTACATAAATTGTTGATGTCACGCATATCTAATTGCCGATGTCACTGCATAAATTGTTGATGTCACGTATATATGATTGCCGATGTCACTGCATATATGATTGTCGATGTCACTGCATATATGATTGCCGATGTCAATGCATCGCGGTCGTTAGGGCATCGCGGTGTCTCTGCAACGGGGGTGGTCAATGCAACGAGGTGGTCCCTGCATCGCAGTGGTTAATTAATCAGGGGTGGTGACTGCATCGCGGTGGTCAATGCATCGGGGGTGGTCAATGCATCGGGTTGGGCAATGCATTGCGGTGTAAATGCATTGCGGTTGTCAGTGCATCGTGGTGTCATTTCATCGCGGTGTCTCTACATCGTGGTTGTCAGTGCATCGCGGTGGTCACTGTATCGCGGTTGTTAGTGCATCATGGTGGTCACTGCATTGCGGTAGTCAATGTATCACGGTGGTCAATGAAAAAAAGAAAAAAAATAAACTTTTACTTTCTGAAAAAAAACAAAAAAAAAAAAAACACGCACACTTTCAACGTCCAGAACAGGAAAAAAAAAACCTTTCAATGTCCTGGAGGAATAAAAAAAAGAAAGAAAAACACACTCTTTCAACGTCCTCCGGGGAAAAAAAAGAAGAAGAAGAAGAACAACAACAACAACAGCCTTTCCCTTCCTTTTTTTTTATTTTTAATTTTTTCTTTATTAATGATATTTTGGTCTATCTATCTAATTTGTGTCCTTATAATTAAGTGTTTGTTTTGGATGTCCTTTTTGCATAATTAAGTCCAATATGTGTCCTTTTGAATAATTGTCCCAAAAAACATCAGGTGCGGATTAAAAAAAACAAAAAAAAAACAAGAAAAACAAAGAGCTGAGATTGATAGATCCACATGGCAACATATAAGCACTATACCGGATTGGTAAACCGCACTGTTGACGGTCTCAAAAAGCTTACTTCAATCTGCCTACGCAGTCCGGAGTCTTTGAATTTCTCAAAAGATTGAAATAGGTATCACATCATTTGGGATCCGCACCCGTGATGCAAAAAGGAAAAAAACAATCAAACTGTAAAAACATGTACACAGCATACTGTAAAACCTGTAAAACGTACGTAAAAGTAGGAATGAAGGTAAACTATATACACAGCATAGTAATTTGTCATCGGTAGCCCGGGTAGCCTTTCAGTGAAAAAACCGGTTCGGGTTATACCTAAAAGCATGCAGTCTAAGCCTGATCGTAAAATAGAGGAACCCGGCCATGGTGGCATAAATAACTTGTTCTGGGTTTAATTTGAAGCTCTGCCAATCACTTAACAGTAACACCTCCGCCTGCCTCACCAGGTGTAGCCCCAAAAAATGGGTGGTGAGCCCAGGGCCGGCCCTGGCATTTTTTGGGCTTAAGGTCAAGTCCCCAAATTGGGCCTTTTAATTGAAGTTGTTTTTTTAAAAACATACTTATCGTGTTTTTAACATCTTTAAATACAAAATTCAATTTATTGATAGCCTCAAAACATGCCTACAAAGTAGTCTTTTCTAGCATATTTAGAAACAAAAACAAAATTCATACGTATACACAAAACATACTTACATATTACTATTTCAAGATCGCTCTTGCAACACATTTAGAGGCGAAATTACTAATCAAAGTAGAATTGTCAATTTCATTAGCCATATTCTTCTCAATTGATATTACTATGTCTATTTTTTTTAGGCCAAGTAAAATTTTTTATTGAGACCTTTATCGATTGGAGTAAAAAAAATTAGGAATACATATTATATTAGGTTTGATCGGATTGAATCTACACGGAATTTGTTTTTCTTTTAACGAAACATATACCGTTGGGCCGTCCCGGCACCGTTGGGCCTCACATGAGGGCCGGCCCAGATGTTGTTCCTTACCACCTCTTTGCTAGTTTAAGCACTAGGTTTCTTGGTGAAATAGATAAGGTTACATTTGTTGTATTGTAACACACATGAGAGAGGGTGGATGGGGATTAAAACATTCGTTGAAGATCCACTCATTACAAGCAATGAAGATAATACTGAAATTTTACCCATAAGCTTTGGAGGAAATGATCATGATGGAAGTGATGAAGAAATCATACTTTTTGGAACTGACCTGATAAGCAACAATGCTGGATTAGATAAAGGAAAGCAGATAATAGAATATGAAGAAGCTAGAACTGAAAATTTATCAATCGAACATCATGAGGTAGATGCTTCTACATCCAATTGTTACACTGCCATGAACAATCATCAAAATAAAGATCTCAACAAAGACGTGGACATACTCATAAAGGAATTAGAGGAAATTCAAAAGAATTATGAGAATGTCAAAAAGAAAAAAGATTTGTTGAAAGCTGAAGTTATAAGATTGAATGCTGAGATCAATCTTATCAAGGCTAACAATGGAATCAAGGAGAATTGCACAACTGATGAACTAATAGAAGTAATAAACATAACAGACTCGTTAGTTGACCCAATTCCAAGTATTCAGTTCAAACCAGGTAAACCATTTGGAGACTGAACCGGTTTAGGGTTTGACAGTTAGCAGAATTCTAAGTTCAGACCTACTACAGTTGCACCTAAGTTTGTAGCTGCACAAATGTCAATAACTCTGAAAACTAACAAAATTGTTAGAACTGACAATTACTCAGCACAGCCTTGACCTAATGAAAAACGCAAAGAGAGTTACAGTGATTTCTAAAGACGAGAGCTGAAATAACGGTTGCAGACTCATTTTCAACGAAGTTTTTTTTTCTTGTTTTTCATTTTCAATAAAGTTTAAAGTAGAAAATTGAATTATGGAAAATTAAATTCTCTGCTAAGATTAACAACATTGAACTTAAACTATCCTGCTATTTTTACGGTCGCAAACATAATTTTTATTTTCTATTTAATTGTTGTTTTTTTTTTAGAAACCAAATATTTTATTAATCAAGATCCGCCAAACAGACGGTCAAAACGTTACCCGAGGGTGAAGATCCCCAAAGTGTCCGAGAAAAAACAAACAAACCATGACGAGCTAAAAGATGCGCCGGGACATTCCCCACACGCCGAATAAAAGAAAAGGAAACATGCGTAAAACTAGATAAACGTGCCAGACAATCCTGGACGAGACAACCATGAGTAGTAAAATCCTCCCTGGTCGTTGAAGACGCACAACACATGCCAAACAATCACTTTCCACCTCTAACCTTTGAATCCCTAGGTGCAACACCTCCTCTAGCGCCAAAGAGATGGCCTTAAGCTCCAAATATTCCACCGAGTCCCCAGGATCAAAATGATACGCAAAGGAGTGTAAAACTGAGCCATGTGAGTCACGGAAGATCACCCCAATTCCTGCACCTGTCTCTGTGACGGATGCATCAACATTGCTCTTCACTACCCCAGGCTGCGGTTTCGTCCATCGATTTGGCGAAGGTGGGCCCGAGCCTTGGGTTCGATAACTCGCCGAAGGTTTCTACATACTCAAATTGAAGCCATCAAAGATCGCCCACAAACCGCGGAGACATAAACCGGCTGACTATCAAAAACTGCCGAACAGCGAGCCTTCCAGATCCCCCACATTAGCTAGACAAACCTAGCCGCGTCCTGAACGCCCTGCTCCGCTATCAGTCGCATAAAGAACTCCGCAAAGGTGGCGGACCGAAGATCTTCAGAAATGTGGTCATGACGGCAACACTTGCTAAACTCTGGCGGCCAACTCACGGTCAAAGAGAACATGCGCAGTTGTTTTAATGTTTCCCACATGCTAGGCAAAGACCATCCCCAAGTTCCGCTTCAGACCTTGGCCAATAGCTAAACAACCATGTAAGCATCTCCACAAAAAATGCTGAATACGCGGCTGAACAGGAAGTCGCCAACAGTTTCTCCAGAGCTGACCTTGGCCCCCCGAAGTAGACGGTCCCGCCACAGACAACGGTCGATAGAGTGATAAAGCCAGAAAGTAACCGGAACGGACGGTGTATACCCCTCCGATCATAGTGCCACGCGTCGATCCGGGTGACCATCCGGGCGACGGTAGTCTCAAGAATGGCGTCTATTTCCCATGGTCGATAAGATTTGCCTCACCTTCTGCGCATCCCACAATCTAGAGCCAGGTATGAATAAGTCCGAGACAGTATAATCCACTGGAAGCTCATGTCCTGCAAATGGTATGCGGAACGAAAGTTGCCGGTTTACCCAGGCATCATGAAAGACATACACCGACTCACCATCCCCCACTCGCCATCGCATCCCATTAACCAAAAGATCCCGACCTTCAAGGATACTACACCACAAGTAGGACGGTCTCGCTCCCAAACCAGCCGCAAGAATAGTACCGTCCTCGAAGTACTTTGAATGCAATACTTGTGCCGCCAATGAACCTGGACTAGTTAATATGCGCCACGATTGTTTTGCCAATAAGGTAGTAGAACCATTAAATAAACCATAACCACCGGAATATTGGGGTGGAAGAGTCATAGAATTTGAAGCTTAAGGTAGTAGTATTTTTTATTGCGACTCTTTCTACGCAATTCATTTATTTTTTTTATTTTTTTTTTATTGTGACCCTTTGTACATAATTAATTTTTTTTTACCGGTTAAGTTCCTTACGGTGCTAAAAACCCTTTGAATCTGTTAAATTCTCCAAAGTTGAGTTTTTATTTGTTTTATTGTTTCCTATCCTCGTTTGACAGTTGGGAGATGGTAAAGGAGGACAACCACTAATGTAGCTTCAAGCTTGTGTTCTAATCCATTAATCCTTTCCTCTGTAGCTCGCTGCATTACTTTATCTGCCACCCATAGCAGCACACTTAGGGTCTACCGATAATTGAAAGTGTATGAGCAACATAAGTTCAATATGATGTTTAATATTTGGAAATTATAAGTGTATGAAGATTAAGTTGGTGTAGATTTAAGTTTAATTTGATGTTAATTTTAACATAAAAATAACGTTTATTTGAATTCGTTTTTATGTTCGATGATGATCGTAAAGAACATAAACAACAAAAATACTGTAATCGGAGTGTACTATGCGTGTTATACTAATATGCGAGATATATATATATATATATATATATATATATATATATATATATATATATATCCTGCTTTTAGACGGAAAGCGGAAATGAGTGGTACCGTCCATCTTTAAGGGCGAAGACAGGGATAAAATTCTGAAAAAGTGGGTTATGGACAAAAGTATTTTTAGCAAACAGAGTATTCTTTGATTTTTTTTAATGAGAAAACAAGGAATTTATTACATTAAATCCGCCAAACACGTGGGGAAACCATCATTAGGGTAAAGGCGTAATTTACCCCAATAGGCCATATCCTTATCGGTTGAATGTGTTTTGCTAAAAAACGCGTAAGGACATTTAACACACGCCTAACGAAAGAAAAAACAACGGATTTAAAGATACTAAGTCTAGAGAAACAATCCTAGGCTAGACGACCTGAAGCAATAACATCTTCCGTAGGTCGAGTAAGTCGTTGAATGCAAACTAAGCAATCACTCGATCTCCACAACTAGGAAGAGATACCCAGACGCAGACGGCTTCTACTAGAGAAAAAAAATAGCACTTAACTCCATGAACTCAATTGCATCACCCGAATCAAAATGATATATATGCATACGATATCATTATATTGTTATGTTATATTTGTCTTTAATGTTAAAAAATATATTGTGACATAAGCATAAAATAGTGTTATTTGAGTATAATTAATGTGCAAGTTTAATCATTATCAATGGGAGTAGAAACCTTAAAATCCTTTAACATGCCAACTTTACCCTTATATATATATATATATATATATATATATATATATATATATGTATTTTTTTATTTTTTTTGAAAAACGAACACAACATTTTATTCATTATCAACCATATCAGTAAATGGTACATTGGGAGGAAGGGTCATACCCCAAACCATACTACCAACAAGATTTAAGTCTACCTTAATTAGAAGATGGGCAGAATGATTTCTCTCTCTCCTTACAGATATATTTTCGGATTTGGGTATTTTTCCTCTGGATACGGATAATCCATTTTCCATTGAATTTATTCCAATCGGCGAGATTCCTCCAGCTCTAGAGAAATTTCTCTGATTTCTATTATTAAAATATCTTGGAGCACAAAAAAATAAAAATAGTAAAATAGTCTTTTTTACGAAAATTGTATTTTTTTTTAGAAAATGGAGATTATCTAGGAGACATATATTAATTCGATTTCACCCAAAATAAACCTCGAAACCTTACTCTTATTACGACACATTATTATACATTATTCCACGCTATTCATAATTTTTTTTCAAAGAAAGAATCAAGAGTCTTCCACAATATTCTTCAACTTGGGTCGGAGTACAACACAACATAAGTGATGTAGAAGGGACCACTTTCTTTGTCATTTATCTGTTGTGGTAGGTGTGAACAACGATGATGATTGCTCAACTCCAGACATTTAAAAACTTCTAGGATATTTTCAGTTGTATAAAGTGTTTTATGAAACTGTGTTTAAAAGTGTTCAAAACATAGGCTATATATTTCCTCCAATAGAAGCCTTTTCTAAAGAGCTCCATAACTAAGACATTCAGACCTTGTTGTGTTGTCTCAGAGCAACTCCACGGTGCTTGACCCATGAGGGTCGGCGCTTAGTGTTTTTGCGCACACGCCAAGTTTCAATTGTGCTTTTAGTTGAAATTGTTTTTTTATAAAAACATATTTATCGTGTTTTTAACATCCGTAAATACAAAATTCAATCCATTGATAGTCTCAAAACATACCTACAAAGTAGTCTTTTCTAGCGTATTTAGAAACAAAAACCAAATTCATATGTATACACAAGCCTGTTAGATATTTTTTCATAAATAAATGTTTGGATTATCGTTTGCATACGAGTTGCCGTACGAATTAATGTTATCACAACGAAACGGGGTTCGACCTGCTCGGTTAGGTTGCGGTGGGTCGGGGGCGCTCGCTTAACTGTGGGGGTTCGGGGCAACGCCTTAACCTATACCAATACACGCCTCGATCACGGCGAAGGATATGCATTTTGAATCCATGCTTCTTTTCGATTCGAATTTCAAACTCGATGCACCTATGCATGCGAATGGTGATAACCTTACCTTTTCGTGTAGAACAACTCCATCCGAATTGACTTCCTCCAACCTATAAAAATGCATAGTATGCATATGAATTTTACACAAGTTTGAAAGCATCATCATAACAAAAATTTGGGTATTTATCAAAAAAATTAACATATTATATTAGGTTGAATCGGATTGAATTTACGAGTTTTTTTTTTTTTTTTAGTGAGACATGTATCGTTGGGCCCTCCCGGCACCGTTAGACTTAAGACCGCGGTCTCTCTGGCCTCACTATAGGGCCGGCCCTCGTCCGCATATATCATATGAGCACATCTCATAATGTCTACCCCACAAAAGTAATTCGATGGTTTCCCAGAAATTCGATTAAAGCAGGGGAAACAGACGCTGGATCATTGGGGCTCGCCATTCTTGCATATCTAAGAACCTGAAATACCAAGCAACGGTGACCGATGCAAACCTCCAAAACAGAAACGAGCCGCCTTTGACCAGGATTTGTGGGGGCCCTCACCCACACGAGCTGTATCCCTACCCCCACCAGCAAGCGATCTTGAGTTTGACGGTGAATCTCCATGCATTCCCGAATCCAGTTAGACACTCATCGCTTCCATTTCGCCACCTGCAGGACTTGTTATGCTGTGATGATAATATGTGACCCGATACACACCCTCAATCCGGGTTGGTTGGATATAATTGGGAATGGCCGGGGGAAGGTTTTGGGGGGTGGCTGAGGCGATATCCAGTACCTGATCTTGGATTTCTTGATGGGATGAACCGTCAATTTCTTCCTCGGCAGCAGAATTCATTTCTTCGTCGGCGGCATTCACTTCTTCCTCCACGGAAACCTTGATATCTTGCTCAGAATTCATGTTGTTTTCATCGATGATGGCCGGTGGGGGGATTTGAGGGATGGGGGCGATTTCGGGTACCGGATCTTGGAGTTCTTCACTATTGATCTTCGGCACCAGAATTCATTTCTTCGTCGGAGCCAATTTCTTCCTCCGCGGAAGCCTTGATATCTTGGTCAGAATTCATGTTGTTTGTGTGACCGGAAGGAAAAACAAAACCCCGGTCGGAAATATGAGAGTGAGAGTACAGAGTTGGTGTTTCAGGGAAGACGAAGTTTGGGAGGGAATACCGACTTTTTAAACTGATGGATAATTAGGTCCCACTTGACATGGCGCTTATGTGGACTGGCAGTGGGGTCACTTCTAAATGTAAAATAAAAAAAAATTCTAAAGTTTTTCACTGTAAAATCTTTTTTACTCGGGAACTAAATCATTTTTTTACTGCAACCTAAATATATATAAGGTCTTCTAGAATTCTACTATGTGTTCATTTTCTTCATTAATTGATAAATTTCTTTAAATCTTCTTCGAACTTTACATTATTTATAACTACTTTAAGGGTAAAATATGTGTATTAATTGACAAATTTATTTAAATGCTCTTTCAACTTTACATTATTTACGAAAAAAATGTATCATTACATGTCCCAACAACTAATTCAAGGACATAAATGTAAAAATATTTGTTCATTTAATGTAATTTAAAGTATTAATTACATTTTTTTTAATCTTTGTGAAAAGTCAAACGAGACACATGAGATGGGACGAGGGAGTATATGTGTAACTAATCATGTGTATATATGTATATAACGGACGAATTCGTTCAATTTAACTTGAGGGACTTGATGTGGAAAACCATTTTACGGACCAATTCGTTCAATTTTTAGGGCAATTTCACGGACCGTTCCGGTTTAACGGACTCGTTGCCTTTTTAACGGATCCATTCAAGTTTTCCATGGATCTGCCCAAATTGTAACGTGGATAAGCCCGGAACTCAAATTAAACGGAGCCGTTCCCTTTCTAACGGATCCGCCCAATTTTTCCACGGATCCGTTCAAACTGAAACCCTTATCAGCTGCACATCGTGTACCTTCTTCCTCATTCACACATCAGACCTAAGAAAGGGAAAAAAATCGCAGACGCATACGTTTAAGGTCAAAATTCAACGGATTCAAGGTCGAAATTCAACAAATTCAGACGGAGACGGAAAGGGTTTGAACGGATTCCACAATTTCTGAGAATCCACAGCTTTGTTTTGTTCCGAAGGTATTTCGTTTCCTTGTGCTTGATTTTCCATTTAATAAAATAATTTCTCATGGTTTCTCAAAAATTCTCTATATTCTCTATATCTCAAGATTCAGTGGATTAAGGGCTAGATATATGTTATTGGTTTATGTAACGCCCCGTTCCCGGACACCGAGTCATTATCCAGAAAAAGAATGTTCGGCACGTATAATATAAAATAAATTCCACATTATACGTAAGCCTTTACTACGCCGTATCGAGTTAAGCAAAACGGAAGCTAAAAGACTCGGGTATTTTTTTTCCAACAACAATAATAGAAACATCCAACCAAAGATATAAATATAACTTATTACAACGAAATCTCCAAAACTTGTAACGTTCGATAAACCTCCAAAAGATTCTATAAAAGAAATTACAAAGTTCCAAAAGAGAGAACGCCATGTTCCGCAAACCAAGAATAACATAGTCTAAGGTATGATTTGAAAAGGAAGTAAAATAAAAAGCTTCAACGAAGGCGTCATCAAACTCCTCCTCGTAATCCGATTCCACATGTTCATCCTCTTATCCCCAAACACACAACGAAACATGCATTTGAGGTAAGTACAAAGTACTTAATTAAATGTAAAAGCTATGATTTAATTAAAGATTATAACGCAAGATTCATACTTATTAGATTGTCTTTATGTAACCGACTCAATCTAGGGTTCACTTCATTCTCATCAACACGTCGTGCCTGATGGTTTCTAACTTAGCTTATCTTGGTTACATCCACATTCAAGGGCACTACGCATGGTGTATATTCGCCATAAGATGTAGCTTTGCAACCTATTAGTGGATCACACCAATAGCCACGGGCTAGTCCCGATAGTGTACGCGTTCGGCGAAGTCCCTACATAATTGGGGACTTGTGAACCTACGGAGTTGTTCACTTTATACTGACCGCCCACACATCGCGATATGAACTTGTGCCTAACCAAGAATGACATGATATTTAATCTTTTACTACTCATGTATGTATTTTATTAACCGTTAACTAGCCACCTGAGTGTTTTCAAGGCAAAACTCACTTAACAACTCTAATCCCTTACCTAGACAGCTAGACAAAAAGTCCTATCACATACACAGACATTGATGAATACTACTTCATCAAAGCACAAGCCTATCATTCTCTTCCGACGGTCCCGAACTTCAACTCTTGTAGAGAATCCATTCGGTGCCGGAACTAAAGTCACCAGAAACTCAATCAAGCTTGTTCATGATTATTTAATGTTATTAAATTAAGAAACAACATTTAAAACTGGACTCGGAGCTTAAAACTATTATTTTTCCCAAAACAGGGGTCAATGCATGCGCATCCCTGTGAATGCGTGCGCATAGACTGTCCAAAAATATTCACAATGCTCCTATTCAGCCAATGCATGCGCATTACCCCCTGGTGCGCGCGTACAATCAACGTTGTATCCGTCTTCCCACTTTCTGACCCTCAATGCGCACGCATTCTACCATGTGTGTGCGCATTGAGCGCTAAAGCAGCCCTAGACATGATTTTATGCGTTTTTACGATTTCTACACAATTCCAAACATGTCCAACATTGAGAATACTCAGAAAAATCAACTTTTGCAAACCAAATCATCCCATACTCCTTTAATAACAAGTAAACATGATATCTAACATCCAAAACATATCAAAACATCAACCTTAACCTTATAAACCATAATTAAATCATAGGAAGAGCCTCTTACTTGATTGCAAGAAAATCCAAATCCAAAACCAAGAGAAATCTGCAGCAAATTTGAACCTTTCCATAGAAAAACCTATGTGATCAATCCCAAACTTATATTAGATTTGATCACTCACTTCTAAAAAACAATCCTACGAATTTATGAGTTTTAATCCATCAAAATCATTCAAGAACACAACTAGGGCGAAACTCATACCTTTAGAAAACTCCAAACTTTTCGTATTGAAACGACGCCCTCTTCACGACGATTCTAAAACTCTACTCGAATCTGAAAACGGTCAAGAACTCTATGAGTAATTGGAAGAACCCTCTTTGTCTGCACTTTTTCTCTCAAGCGTTTCTCAGACAACGTAAAACCAATTTCTGATTTTTCTAATAGGTTATAAGAATAATGAGGATTTATTTTCCTTAAGTAACCAATTCCAAAAATAATAACATATTATTTTCCTTTAATCGTCCATTAATTTAATTCAGTCCAGTTTTCCATAAATGTATATATATATATATATATATATATATATATATATATATATATATATATATATATATATATATATATATATATACATATATATATATAATACACTTTAAGTCCAAAATAAATTAATATTATATTTCGTTTTCGCAAAAATGACACGTCTGCCCTTTTCCTGAACATCGGAATATTACAGTTTATGCTTTTGATATTATGATTGAAGGATTATATTTTACTTGCTGCAATTTCAATGATTCCAAGTTCCTTCCACATTCCATTCTACACCAGGCAATTAAAGAAAAACGTAGAGGGAAAACGCAAAGAAACGGGGAAGGGGAAGGGTTTCAAAATTCAACGGCCTTCAAACGGGAAAGGGTTTCAAACGTTATCTGTACATCTTCATCAAAATGGCTGATTTGAACGAAAGAGAGGCACCTTTGGTAAGCCATTTTTCATTGTTATTGTGTTAAATTTCGAATTTTTTGTAGGTTATAATTCATGGAATTGAAATGTATGATTGATTATTGAGGTTAATGATCGATTATTTTGTGATTTGAATTATAGAAATGTATGATAGTATGATAATGTGTAGGTTTTTGTGATTAGAATTCATTTATACTTGGTAGATACCTTATTGATGATATTGTAATGTGTAGGTTGAATAAGTATTTTGTTATTAGAATTAAAGAAACTTATTAGGTTGAATATATTATTGTATGATATTGTAATGTGTAGTATTGTATGCTATAGGTTCTTTTCAGAACGAATAGTATAAATGTGTAGTATGAAATGACTTTTTTGGTTAAATGTAAAAATTTATACCAAGGAACGTAATAGTACAAGATTATTACATCTGAAACAATAAAAAGAATACATGGGTCATATTGAAAAAAATCTCACAGAGCATGTCCCAAAACTAAAATTCTAAAACAGTAGTATATACATGATCTATATCAGCAGAGTGTACAAGACACTCTGCTGCTATAACAACAAAAAAAATACACAACTGAAAAGCACAACAAAAGGTACACATAACCTCAAACTGAAAAAGCAAAGGCTTGCGCATACATTTTGTGAGAAACACCAAGTATCCAAAGTTCCAGAACTAAGACCAACCAAGTAAGGATGTCATCCAGAAGGGGATAGCAGGAGTGTTAAGGGTGATTTTGTACGTTTTATAAGGATATATTTTATGTCAATTTTCCCCATATGTGGATGTTTTTCATAGAAATCGAGCTTTATATTGAAATATTGAGCAAATGAGTTTTAGAAGTATTAAAGTGCAAAATCGAGCTAATTATGTGATTTTATTGGATAAATATCTTTAGATGTAAGATGTTACATTTTGCATGTTTTTATCGTGATGTAGTACGCGCTGCATGAGGTGAAAGGAGCTTAAAAGATGTTCAAGTGATGATTTGCATGGAAGGAAAGAGATAGAGATGAAGTTGGAATGAAGATCAAGATGAATTTGAAGAAGAAAAGGATCGAACTAGCGTCTGAATAGTGGGACGGGCGCCCAGAGAAGAAAGTTGAACAGAGAGTTTGGACACTAAGTGAACGAGCGTCCGTCCACCGCCATTGCGCAGCCGCCTCAAAAGTCTATAAATACAGCGCGATTTCTACCTTAATGGATATACAATTCGATCCTCTTGACACACAAACATTAGAGAGAGTTTTAGACCCCCAACCCCTTTTTTTGGGAGGCTGGGGTGGTATGTTAGATTAGGTTTTATTTTCGCTTTTTTTTTTTCTCGTTTGTTCATCCATGCCGATGGCCTTCAAGCCTGAACCTGGAGCATCCATGGTTACTTTTCAACAAATGTTTTATTTTTCTCTTGGATAATCTTGTGAGTGATTTTATTTAGAGTTTGTATCTTTCCTTTGTTTATTTGTTTATGCAATCGATATCGAAAGATGAATTGCTATTTGATGTTTACAAAGATGATGAAAATCGTGTAAACCTTAGATCACCATAGAAAGATTAGACTTTTAACCTTGACATAACGAAAGTTGATAGGTTAGATCTCAGGTTGTTAGATCTAATAAATCTTGCACCTTGTTTTGAGAGCGTTAATCTCATAGATCGGAAGATGATGAGATTGATAGACGGATTACTTACGGAAGTAGAATTCATACCTTTGATTAGGTGAACCACAACTTTGATTGAATCATCATAAGATAATCTAGGAAGAATTAAGGGTCATGGATGGTGGATCATGTTTGTTCTATGTTGATTTGCTTCAGTCATGAGTTAGTTTTATTGTTTTCTTAGTTGTAGTTTTATTTTATTTGCTTTTGTTCGCAAAGATATTTTTCTGGCTTTGACCGACAATCCTCTCATTCAGCTTTATTTTCCGCTTTAGTTTAGGTTTAGGGATAATTGTATCAACCTTAGGAGAATTAATGAACTAGATACCCCGATTCCCTGTGACCGACTCCGGTATTAATCGCTATGCTACGATCCCTACACTTGGGGAATACCGGATTTATAAATTTATTACTTGTTTATTT
This sequence comes from Gentiana macrophylla, assembly GCA_026214975.1. Classification (NCBI taxonomy): domain Eukaryota; kingdom Viridiplantae; phylum Streptophyta; class Magnoliopsida; order Gentianales; family Gentianaceae; genus Gentiana; species Gentiana macrophylla. The sequence continues at coordinate 85,216,258 of CM047807.1, forward strand.
TCATTGCAAAAAATCCGTGACAAGGAGCACTTGCAAGACTAGAACCAGAGACAAATCAAAACATTTTGCAGCAGTAAGAAAACCACAGCAGGAGCAGACCTAGCAAAAGTTAAGTTCTCATCCAAAATTGAGCAAGAAGCCACTTCAAACTAACATAAAAGTATAGCAGGGCCAACATCCCCAACATCAGCACAACCAACTGGAGCTGGGAAGAGCTATGCATAGACAGAAATATCAGTAGAAGAAGCAACCAAAGGGTTCACAAAAGAAACAACAGCAATCCAAATGCCAAGGTCAACAGCACCAACATTCCATGGAGGAACATACTGAAAACACTAGTGGCAGCAGCAGTCAAAACAAGATCCTAAAAATCTTTGATTCACAGGCCATTGAACCAACAAAAAACAGAAGTAGGTGCCCTAAAAACATGGAGGTTGTAATGAGATTAGGGAAAGCAACAAGCTGAGCAGGTTGTAACACAGAAGGACCATCAGGCAAACAATCCAGCCCCTTGTAAACAAGCCATCCACAATAAAACCACCCAACTGAGATCCCCAGAACACAAAGCATAAACCAAGTCTTCAAGAGGATCAAAAACAGCATACGAGGTACTCAGAGATTCTTAAGAAATGTCCCAAGAACACTAATAAAAGCAACAATAGTATCAGCAGAGACACTAAATCAACAGCTGGAGCAGCAGGGTAGAGCAAAATCTGAGTTAACCACAACCAAACCAGAATTTAAGCAGCAATACAGGCTGTGAAGGAGCATTAGAGGCTCAGAATTCCTAGAAGAGGCCAAAACAGACCATAAAGAAACTGCAGACCAATTGCAAATCCAACAGCAACCCCAAAAACTGAAAGAACAGCCAAGGGGGTCCAGCAAAAACGGTGAAACTTCAACAAATGCAGTAACAGGCAGCATAAATTGGAGACTGTAAAGGAGGGCCAGTCACATTAACAGTAGCAATTGAAGCAGCAGAAAGCAAATGAGAAGACGAGACTGATCTCAGAGCTACATCAAACAACCATAAGAGCCTAAAAAATGCAATAATGAAGCAACAGGTGCAACATACAACAAATGAGAGGACAACACTGATAATTTGCAGAAGCAAACAACTCTGAAAAAGCCTAAATCCAATCCCAATATCAGAAATTAGAGGAGAGGCCATCAGCAAACACACCCCATAATCTCTTAAATATCAGCAGTAGCATCAACAGGGACACTAATATCAACAGCAGGAGCATCAGGGGAGCCAATCATTATCAGAATTAGTCTCAAAAAAGGTACACAAAGCAGCAAATAGAACAACTGTTGATATTAACTAGAAGCATCAGAGACCAATGTAGAAACCAATCCCAGAAAACAATGCAAAAGCAAACCAAAACTTCGGGGATGAAGTGCAGAGAATCAGCTAGCCCGGCAGAAGAACCAAACCATTTATCAAGCACAAAACCTCCAAAGCATCAATATTTCTAGGGGTTGAATCTTTCAAATAGAAATTGAGATGCCAAAACTACAAAAACAGAGTCAACCCCCAAAATCAACAAGAAACAAACCTAAAAAATCCAAATGAAGAGAAAGCTCAGGAAATAGGGAGCATTGAAGAGCTTCATCAAGAACACAGGCATCCACGAAGACATTCGACTCAAGCCAGGTGCAAGCAAGAGAGGAGCATCCAGTAACCATCTCCGTAAATCTTAACCCCAGCTCAGAAAAATGGATTTAGACGCTCCAAGGGGGGCAGATCAGCGAAAAACCATTGAGAACCAGGCCTTACAAAGAAAACGTTCAGGAATGCCGGAGAGATATCACCATAGAGCAGACACAAAAGCTCTTTAGAAGGATTCAACCACTCCATCTCAAGAGGAGGAAGAGCAAAGGAGACATTAAGGAGCAGCGAAGAACATCAAGAAGAGCTCAGGCATCATTGAAACGATTTACGCCTGCCGGAGAAGCTTCTCCGTACATCAAATTGGCCGAGCTCGATGATGGCTCAGCCACTCCCAATCGCCAAACCTAGATAGCTTTTCCACTACTAGTGACTACTGAGAGCTCTGTAGTATGAAATGACTTAGTTTTGGAATGCGTACTATGAAACGAACTTAATATTTTTTTTTACGAAACAACCTTAATTTTTTATTACTGTCCATCGATAGTATAAAGGCACTCCCAGCAGAGTCCCCAAATTTTATCCCTAAGATAATATAAAATAATACATATCCTTATTTTACAACATCTTAATTCAAAAATCTCTACAACAACATCCCTATTCTTATCCCTATAACATTTCAAATAATATTAAATAATACATATTCTACCTCACAACCCTATTTATACACATTAAATATTTATTATTTCACTCCAGCAGCATCCCTATCCCTATCCCTATAATTTTTAACAATTAAATATATTTAAAAAGTTGAATAGTGCATCCTCACAAACAGGATGACTGCTCATATCCCTAAAAATAAATAGGATAGTATCTCTCATTGTAGGAGCTATTTGAGGCAAAACTCTATTTTTTATCTTCATTTTGTAGATAGAAGACCGTATATGGCTTCATTTGAGTGCCCTAAGAGTGTAGAATGAAATAGCGTTATCAGAACAGATCACCTGCTACGGGCATTTACAATAATAATTTTATAACCCCGAAATCGATGATTTAAAAACGTGAAACTAACGACATATAAATGTTGTTTGAAATTACAAAAAGAAAAATATCGACATATTACAGACGCGACGACTGATGAGGTTTTTAGAAATGCATGCATCCCTAGGGTGTTTTCGAATCCTTCTAATCCGATATGTCGGCCTAATCCCCATGCATTGTATTGTGGCTCCACTACAAAAAAAAAGACTTTTTTGTGACGGAAAAATCCGTCGCTAAAAGTGCCACTTTTCGTCAGTAAAGGAATGCATGACCAAATTTTTTTTGCTACGCTGCTCGTTGCGTATGCAGTGTCGGTAAAGGATTCTGTCATGACGAGTTTAATATTTGTCACGAAAGCAGTGTCTATCGTGACAAACGTTTAATATTTGTCACTATAAATTTCGAGATCTTTTCTTACTACACTTAATTTTTGTCGCCAGAAAGTGTTGAATGTGACAATATTTTTTGTTGCAAGAGACTCAAAATTCATCACTAAATAGATTTTTGTCACCAAAGGGTAGAAAGACATTTTACCTATAGTACTTAATATTGACAAACACTTTGTCACTAGAGGTAATAATTTTCCAAAATAAATAATAAAAATAATAATAATAATCACAGATGTACACATAATATAATAAAATTAAAATAATAATAATAATAATAAAAATAATACTGGTAATCTACAGTTATACAAATACTCTATAATGTACAAGAATTGATACTAAATCATACACCTTTATTCCCCAAATCTAACATGCAAGAAATGTACAAATGGAGTTCTACTAAATCATATATCATGAGAACACACTTCATGACCCTGGGCAAAAAAAGTGAGATCAGCCAGTAAAATTCTAATCCTTCTGTCCCTATTTACTCAAAGCTTCAAGCTGATACAATCCAACATATTGAGCAAGAAGAAATTATTTAAGATAATTAACATGCATGCAGTATTTGGAAAATCCCTTCAAAAAGTGGCAAAGGCATGTGGATCTATCAAAGAAAGTAGTTCATGACATGATTCCAGCATCAATTGGTCATCTTCAATAATTGGAATAACATTGGTTCACTTTGATGATAAGCAACTGGATTAGACATTGAATGAAAGATGGTGCATACAAACAGAGCATAAGCTAAGAACCTTGACTGTCCCTAAATTATTAGAAAATATTGGCACGATATGTAACATATGAAACACGCTTTTCTAATAAAATAAGCCATCAAAAGCACACATATACAGACTCTTAGACTGTTAGCAAAACAGGCAAGTTGAGTTTCACACAGGGACTCCATGTAAAGACATATTCTCTGAATAACTACACTAAGTGAATTATGTTAAAGCTAGCATAAAATAGTTACCTACAAAGAGCACACGTTCTGGAACCAATTTTTCTTGCTCATGCATTCAAAAATGTATCTGCAGCCAAAAAATGTATCGGACACATGTAAGCAGCAACTAGCTAGCAAATGATAGACAAAATGGTAGCATTTGTTTAGACAATTTGTTTCATAGAGTGAAAACACAATAAAATGCACAATCTGCAACCAACTATCAACTTCTGAAATACGATGCAAACTCACACATCAACTTTCGTACCCCAGTAAACAGGACATGTCACATACATATAACCGGCAATGGAATAGTTAGCATGATTGCAGATAAACGATGAAAAAGAAGGATTACCTGGAGATAGTTTCTTGCCACCGTAGAGCTCTTTTGCTAAAGGGTTTGATGCCCAGTGATTAACAGCAACTTGGGTAGTAGGTTGGAACCCAACAAGTCTCCCGTCGGTGGATAAAACCACCTAGCCAGTTGGATAAGAAACATGGCAAGATTATAAGTACAATTGCGCAAGTAGGTGAGAGGGGGTTGAGTTGAGTTGAGACTACTAAACAAGTTATAACTGACCTTATAACTTGCAATATCCTGAACTTGTATCCCTAAAATTCTATCTTCTGCTGATGAAACATCAGAAAAACCAGGTTCAGTCTCAGCCATCCTCCTCAGGTACAAGGGTACATCTCCAGCACTAAGCAAATCAACCCTTTTCTGTCTTTAATTACTTCTTCTGGCCAATGCAAGTTTTCTTTAATTCTTGTAATGATTGACATGCACAGAGGATGTCCAATTATAAAAAATGGAAAGAACTTAAGCTTCAGCAATTCCTTGATTGATACAGAATCAGTCAAAAACATATTCATGATATTTAACACTTCAACTGCAAGTATTTCAAGAATGTACACTAGAAGAAATAGCAACAACAAATTTTCCGGGGCAAACACTGTATACATTAAACTAACAAAATGTAATCGTTTTGGGTTTTAGGGTAAAACAGTACCTACTATAATCAAAAGAGTTGTGCCTGGTTTACTACAGTACCTATCTTTTATTTATTTATTTACAGAGTACTTGATTTCTGATACGCAATAAGTTTACAGCTAAAATCTCCAAGCATAGTCTAGAAGCAATATAAAGTTTTTTGTGTGTCCACATCAGATTACTATTGAGATATCCAAAGGTGTGCAAGTATATCACAAGACCTTTACACTTTCCAACAAATAACAAAAACAAGAGCTCAAAAAAAGGGACACATCACTATTATCCTAGGCAATGATAAACACGTTTTAAGGAAAATGACCACAGGTCCTGGCTAGATTTAACAAGACAAATGCAGGTCATATTAAAGCATGGTACATGGGGGAAGGGAGAGAATTCCAAAGGACAGCCATACCTCTTGCTAGTTAGGGTTTCGGAGGACGATGATGACAGAGTCTCCTCGAAGAAACATCTCACTTATAAACCTATCCTTGTTAACAGGATGAGCTTTCTTCTTGCCTTTGCCAGTCTTGGGCACCTAACAGAACGGCACAAGGAGCATTATTACCATGAGTAGGTGTTAGAAATAACAGCATAAAAACAAAGCACGATTTCTTTTACCTCGGTCCACATCTCTCTGACGTTTTCCAACACCATGTTGCAGTGACGATCAAAAGCCCTAACACGGCCCAACAGCTTCTTGTTGTTCCTACAGTTGATAAGCACCTGTTTGCAACCAAAAAGAACATATCCATATCTTCATTAGTATTTACAGCAGAAGTGCAATACACACACATAAAAAATAAAACATTCTCCATTGTTAGTGAAACATAATCAAAACCTAAGTGATGATGTGTAGAAGAACAAACACCATCCTTAATTCAATGATGATTTTTACATGGATCATCGGTCTATCGATAATAATATATCGTACCTGAGTATTATTCTTCACAATCATCATCAGAATAGAAAGTGGTCCAGTGTTGAACTCCTCTTCCTCAGTTTTGCCCTATAACAGACAATTATCAAATAACATAAGCACAAGTAAGAAGCCACTGTATTTCACATTATCAACCAAGAGTGAAGAATTTTTTTTTTTTTATTCTTTTTCTCTTTCAGTAGCTTTTTTCCTCCAAGGGAGAGTAGATAAGGCCAAAGGCCAATAGGAGGCAGGATGAAAGTCATAATCAAAGAACACAAAAAATAGGACTTACAGGGGCATCTTCTTCCATTGGCCCTGCTTAAATACAAACTTTGTGCACCTACTATATTATTGTTCTCTTTCTAAAAGACAACAAGATATACACAAGTGCATCCGGAAGCAACTAAATTGAATTATACTCCATGATTTTTTAACAATAAATGAGCAAAAAGATTATCACGTAGCATATACCAAGAAAGAATTCAGATTCAGATCAAAATGTTGGATAGGTCTTGGGCATGTCTAGACCTATTCTAGAATGTCCTGGACATGTTCAATGTTAATGTCCTGCAACGAACTGTTGGACATTTCAGACAAAAGAAATAAGCTAAACAATGAAAAATAGAGGAAGGGGGTAGAAAAGTGCACATCCTTGGTATACTTGCATAATCTGCAGGCATCACAATGCAAAAGAAAGGTGACCCCCACGACGGAAATGACATAATCGAAATAGAAAAGTGAAATAAAAGAAAGGTAACCCACATTAGATGCTCTCCATGGCACATCCTTCTGTAGCGCTTCACCTACCATTGAAGACTTCTTCACTTCACTCAGCAGCTGCTCTCAAATCAATTGAAAGACCAGATTTTGGGAAGCTAAATTAAGAGCTGCCTGAGAGTAGCGATTTTTATTAGTCCCTAAACTAAACTAACAAAAAACAATCATCATGGAAGGTGTGGTTTTAAAAGAGTCGCTTACCATAATAATTTTATCTCTTGTTGGGTGTTTCAGCAAAAATCATATCATTGAAGACGACTCAACTACTGTCTCGCAGAAGGAAACAACTGGGTCCACCACCTATTTTCATCAGTGGAACAATTAAAACTGGAAATGACAGCCAGTTTCACCATCTAGCTAAAACAACAAAACTGTCACATTAAATTTATGATTCTGATTGGTAACATGGAAGCATACAAACTACAACATAATAGCAACAAGAAATACTTGAACTAAGTAGCAGTTTCTATAGAAAACTTGTTCAATTAGGAAGAATCTTACTTTCTTTGAGAAGATGGATAGAATACGGAAGAAGTTACTTAACTAACTTCAACCAAATAGCAATTTACAAATCAAACCTTGTCGAATTAAGGGGCGCAATGTTCTCCTCCCCTTACACAAACCTGCTAATCTGTCAAGTGACCTCGAAACTAACAGTCAAAGTAGCAAACACCATAAATAAATAAAAAGGATGTACAGCATTAAAGGAATCAAGTCAGTTTCATGAATTCAACTAGCGTTCCAGCAATGCCAGCATTTCTAAACAAATGAAAATGTTAAGTAACTACGAAACAAATTAAACGTTCATTAGAAATGGAGTTCATTGTGCTTAACACATATTGAAAACAGATGCAGACAGACCTGAATTCTAACAACAGATATCAAGTAAAACAGGGGACAGAACATAAATGTTATGGTGTACAATATAATATTACATACCATAGCAGCAATAACCTTCCTCTTTGGAGAACCACGTTTGGCCACACTTGCACCCCAGGTTTGTCAATTTTTTTCCATATAATCACTTTTAAGGCAATAAAACTGTCATTTTTTCAAAAAATGTGAAATAAATAGATAACCATCTCAGGAAGAAAAGCTATACCTGCATATTTAAAGGCTATATATCAGATATACACGCCATAATTGGTCGTGAAATTGCCAAGTCATTCTGTTTCGCTGCCATATATTCAAATAATATATATATCTGTATATATATATGTACGTATACAGGTGAAAAATTATACATTAATTCTTATATATATATATATATGTATGTATATATGTATGTTGGCCCTAACCAACGCAACTCTAAATATGTATATTACTTATATAACAATTTTATAATCACTCGTAGCTTTCCGCTGCTGGGACCCATGGAGAATTGATTCATTCGCCCACAAATTGATTTGACGCCCAACTGAGGTTGCATGCGGAAAAAATTATTTTTACAAGACTAAAAACCTTATTGGAAGAAGGTGCACCAGGTGGTAACTTGTTTATTAGATTGAAGAGATCAGTGTTTGGTCAGTTTATTCATTATTATTCCGAGAAGTGGGAGTACAAGGGGCGGCTTATTGCATTATTGTATTTCCATATAGAGTGAAGATTGGAAAAGGTGAGTTTGGAATGATAATGAGGTATAGATTTGGAGATTTTAACGTTGAATTGCCTCGACATTCAATGTGTTTTGCTGATACTTATGAACTTAATAATTGCACCACGACAGTCACGTTGGCAAAAATTGAAGCAGCAATTAAGTCAAAGAAATCTAACATTGAAACTGTATACCGGATGGGTCTAGTGTACATTATTTATGGCTTAATAATCGGACAAGACCCTAGAACGGTAATACCGAGCCAGATTTTTTTTTTTCGTCGAGGACCTAGAACTTGTCAAAGACTTTTCCATGGGGGAAGTATTTGTTTTAGAATTTGATGTGGAATTGGTGTCAGATAGTACAGACGTGTAGGTTACTTGGACCTAAGGATGATGGGAAAGCACAAAAGCCATAGGTAGTCGGTTGTTTATATGCGTTACAGTTGTGGTCTTTTCATGTCATGCCAAACCTTATTACGAAGGGGAAATTTGCATCAGTGAGAGACGGACATGCTAATGATCTTCCAACTTTGTTGCGATGGAAATGTAAGAAAGACGGGGTGTATTCTGATAAACCGCTCCCGCCGTTAATCCATGGGTATGTATTGTATTATCAATTTTATCAATCTAGATTGTCGGCAATACTTTTAATATATTGTATCTAAAACCGTGTTTTTTTTCTATATGCAGGATGGAATGCTTGATGATTTCTGAGAACCGCCAAAGAAAAGCAGTTCGTAATTTCATTGGAGTTGCCGGCGGCGGAGGTTACATCTCCACCTTGTTTATTACCCGCCCCTCCCATCAAAGCCTCGACCCTCGCCAATGCTCCGCCCAATCTCGCCTTTAGTCCGAGACATGTTTCCACGGGCTCTCCGTGCATGGCCTCACCTCGAGTGTCCGTAAATTGATGACGAGGACGCGCGACGAGCCAATCCCGTGCGTGTGGATGGCCCTTCTACATCCGTAAACCCTCAAGGTAACCTGCAATACGATATAGTCGATGGTAGTATACCTATTGCCGGCGGTGTGCGGTTGGAATCACTGATGCCAATAATTACTCGTATAGTCCAAAAAGAGTTCGAAAAAACCAATTCTGAGTTAAGAGAAGCAAGGACTGAGTTAAGTGATGTGAAGGTTGAGCTATCAGAAGCGAAGGCTCAGTTGAGTGAAGCTAGGACTAAGTTAAGCGACGTGAATGTTGAGTTAAGTGGAGTGAAGGCTGAAGTGGAACGTCTGAGAGCTGTTGCGGTAGCAACTACCAAAACAGACGAAGCAGCTAACAAAATAGTCGAAGAACGACATACAAAGTTTGTCAACTTTGTAAGAATTCGGGCCTAGAGACAGGTTTGAATTAACTCATAAATACAAATTTCATTCAGCTATATTGTTAACATATATTTAAATTCACACTCTTCCTTTAATTTACTGTGGTGCTATTAGAATGTTCATCCGGCATCACCGCCCAAGCCGGGACAGCTTGTATCACAAGGCTCCTGTGGTGGTGACTCACATCCGATAGTACCCAAAGCACACTAGCCACCGAACGTGGGCCGCCTTCAGTCCACAAGGCAGCCGTGAGATTGAGACACCTCGAGGCCATGATACAAAGCCCAAATACTGTGTATGAATTAACTCTTAAATAGATTTTCTATTGAGTTACATTGTTAACATAAATTTAAACTCACGGTCCTTCTTTAATTTCTGATTGTACACTTAGAATGTTCATCCAAGATCACCGCCCCAAGGTGGGCGTCTTTAGGTCCACAAGGCACCCCATCCATTCAGGGTCAAAACACCAAGGCCGAGCAAAGCACACCTCCTGGCCCATGTGCAATGAGTGATGGTTTGTCGTTGTCGTGTCGAGGTCTAGAACTACATAGTCAAGAATTCTATATTAGTGCTGATGATGAGATTGATGATGTTGGTAGGGTGCCCTTAAATCTTGACGCAACCTGGAGATTAGAAGCACAGACACCGCCACGCTTATAGTCCACCAAGCGATGCCAGGTACGAACAGAATGATGAGGAATGGGAGAGGGAGAGGGCAAGTAAAAGAGCCAAAGCGCATGAATCTGCGGCATGCTGTAAAGTCTTCTGCTTTGATAATAAATGAGGGCAACATATGGGATGACCTCTAAAATTGCACAACCTACAAGAATCAAGCGCACTTTGAGCAGAGAGTTGACAGTGATAATCTTCAGATTTACGAAGCTTGGGTCGGTAAGGAGAGGATCAAATTAGTGCAGATTGAAGCCTTGAAAAAGGAATGGGGGCCCAAGGAAGGGACCATATTTCCATTGTTAGATTCTATAAAAATTCAATGTGGAGTCGATGAGGTCTCTCTGGACCCTCTTGCGTAACCAACTGATGTTAAGTTTTTCGTTAGTCTGAGGACCCTACTGACTCCATTGTGGACAGATGTAAGCGACTAAAATTTTACATATCAATCACTAAATCACAACATATTGTCAGTATATCAATCGTTTTTGATTAATTCACACATTTTCACGTGTAGCATGTCGAAGCCTCTATAGATCTATTGAGGTGTCGTATGGTGGCACATATTATCAGGATGTGGATTTGGGTTTTCACTGTTGCACTAACATATTTCTTGAAGTTATATCTCAAATGAGACAATATCCGCGTCATACACCGGAGGTGCACAAAGAGCTAAAGCACTATTCTCGTTCTTGGACATCACGAACTACCGTAATTTTACCCTGGCACATTGCAAGGGCAAATCATTGGGTTACTTGCAACTTAACATTCCTGAATGGTCTATAACAACGATCGATTGTCATTTCGGAAGTGGCAATCTCGATGAGTTGGTTGTCATTTTAGCCCACTGGGCAAGATACATACCGGTGTTGTTGTCTACGGTCCTTGGTTGTCTTGACCACCCATGCTTGAGTTTGAGACCTATACCTCCATTTGAGGTTGTTCGGAATGATGAGACCGCTGTTCCACAGATGCCAGACAGGTAGGTTAACGCTCCATTTAATTAAGCACTTCATAATTTTTGTTTTAGTATATATATATATATATATATATATATATATATATATATATATATATATATATATATATTGGCGTGTATTTTGTCCTGCAGCGGCAATTATGGGTGTACAATGTGAAGCACATCAAGTTCCTTGTGCACAAAACCGCAACCTGAATAACGTGACGCCTTGAGCGGATGGATCAATATAGACAGAGATTGTGTGTAGATATATTTCATCAGATTGTATAACCTTTTAATTAGTACTACTTTTGCTTTTTTGTATTATTATGCCTGCCTGAATATATATGCTAAATGTTTCTTGATATATGCTTTTCTTAAGATCAGATTCTGAACTTGTGTGCATGAGCAGTGGCCTTTCATGTTGGTTTATGTATGATCATTTGGCAAGTCTTTAAATAATCTTCCTGCTAGTTGTGTGAGTTTTTTTTTTTTTTTTTTTCCTTTTTTTTCTGAGTTTTGGTCCTTACATGAACCTGTTTGTTAACCTACCAATATGTTTGTGTGCCAATATGTCATTCTTATCAATCTGCTAAGTGTAACCGGTACTTTATGTGCCCTCATGTGATCAAGTTACTGATTGTTTTACAAAAGCATTGTCAAATTCTCAGTTTTCAAGTGAATAGACACAAACTGAATGTTGTGGAGGCTATCATCGGTTTGAGGGGGTTGTAAAGAAGTGCTGATGTGTAATGTTGTGGGTGTCCCATGTGGCAAAACACTTGTCCTTCAACTGTGCTGATGAGATCCTCCATAGATTTAGTGTTGGATTTGTTAGTATCTTTCTGTTATTTGTTATTCCCTTGTACTGCTATATAATGTACTGCTACTGCTGAGAACATGAATGAATGAGTTTATCATTATCTATTCAATGCTGTGTTTTTAAATAATACCATCCAAAAATCACTTCGTATTATACTATGATTTACCCTAAAAATATTGATGGATAATCAATCAAGTGAGAGTTATAGTTTAAAAGTACCGGTGGATAATCAATCAAATGAGAGTATATTTTGTATTTTCTTAACAAAATTTGTTATGTTGAAAAGAGGCATTAGAAGTTCAATATTCATGGGTTACTTTAAAATATACTCCCTCCGTCCCGTAATATAAATCCTTTTGGATTTTTCACACATATTAAGAAAATTAATAAATGAGTTTTTTTTGATATTTCAACGCAAATTATCAGATTGTTTTCATGAATAATTTATAATATCGTATGTTTAATGCTGAAATAAAACAATACATTAATCTTCAGATTGAAACGTGAGAATGACTTATATTTTCAAACACCACAAAAAGTTAAAAGACATATATCATGATTTGGAGATATATATATATATTATTTATTTATTTATTTATTCGTGGGGAGTTTTTATTTTCGTAGTATAAACAATATGAAGGGGTGCATATACGCAAAACTTCCTCAGCCCTAAATCCGATGCACAATTTTCTCAAAAAAAAAAAAAAAAAAAACATCCGATGCATAATTTATCATTTAGTGTGTCCACATGTGTGAAAATTAAATATGTGGAACATCTAGACAACAAAGCAGGGCCGGTCCTGGTATTCTGTTAGGCTCAAGGCTAAGTCGAATTAGGATTTTTTTTTTTTTTTTTTTTTTTTTTTTTTTGGTTTCGAAAATACATACTTATAAAAATAAAATTGAATCTTTATCGATTCGAGTAAATTTTTTTTTAGGTCTTATCAATTCAAATAAAAAAAGTAACACAATATGTTAGATTGGATCGGATTAAATCTACACGGATTTTTTTTTTTAGTGAAACATGTATTGTTGCGCCTAAAACCACCGTCTCTTCCGCCTTATTGGAGGGCCGGCCATGCAACAAAGTTTCATATGTGCGTTGGAATATCGTAATCTTCATGTATGGAGATACTATTCAAGAAAGTACAAACAGAAATACAAAATACCTCTTTTATATCTTCATCATTCCTCCTTTGACCTTTCTTCCACCTGCGATGAAATTTCCGTTACACCCCGTCCCTCTTCTTATGTCATGATATGACCCCTTTACCCCTTTTATTTAAATAATCAAATGGTGTTTTTACTTTTTGCCCTTTTGTTGTCTTAGCCGTTGTAGGCTTCCTTATTCATGCCTGAGGGTTGTGTTTCTCTTCTTGTTTGTTAGAAGTTGTTAGACGAGTTGGAGGTAGTATATGTGGAGGAAGGATGGATGTGAGTGAGTATGATATTATGTATTTTCCTATTTCCTACTCTAATTAAAACTCTCTTTTCACCTTCATCCCCTAATTTCTTGGTGTTCTTCGTCCATTTCTGCATTTTTAGTCGAATTGTGCTATTAAATTGTAGTTTTTGGACCTATATCGTGACATTTGGTATCGTGAGCCGTTGATTCTCCGATCCGTGGAGCAATGGTCAAAAACACACGATCTAAGCAAATTCGATGAGCAATTGAAGCAGCATGCCCGATCTATTGAAGAATTAAGAATTTCCATGGATTCTATGAACAAATTTCGTGAGGAAACAGCTAGGAGCTTTGATGATGCATCGAAGAGGTTCGATAGCCTGACATTGATGATAGCGAATCTGTCCGAAGATGTACGGAAGTCTAATTTGCAGAAAGCTCCTGTAGAATCACCCTTGCATGACCATTCCTAATGTACTAGTTGGTCAAACGTCTACCCATTTACAGGTAGAGGCTTCTGGAGCTTTGCATGCGAGGAAGGAACACCATCACAGGATACCCAAGATTGATTTACCCACTTTTTGATGGTGTTGGTCCAAGAGAATGGGTTCGCAAGTGTGAAGAATACTTCATAATTAATGGAGTTGAACCAGATCAGCAACTTCAGATTGTTGTTATTCATTTGCGTGGAGCTGCAGATATGTGGTATGGGGGTGGAATTGCGCTACCCAGTGGCGAATTGGAAGGAATTCAGTGTTGCCTTATGCAGGAGATTTTCCACCCAGGTACTTAGTGATTTAGTTGGGTAGTTTAGGGACCTGAAACAGACTGGTACAGTGGAGGAATACCAGAGGAAATTTGAAGAATTAATGGTATATGTAACCCAACAGAACCCCGAACTTACAGAGAATTTCTATATCGATTGCTTTGTGGGAGGTTTAGCTGATGAATTGAAGGGGATGGTTAGAATAAGTGAACCTCCAACCCTAGAGAGGGTACTACAGGTTGCTAGGGCTCATGAATCCATGGTGGGGCATTTTGTTACTAAAACTAGAGGCACTAACAAGTCTAGTGTTCACCAAGAAGGAGTTGTTGGGCCTAGATTCTCTCATTTTCCTACTAGTAAACCACCAGATAAGGGGAAGGACTTGATGACTACCATTTCCCAGAAAGTGATAACACCTTCACAGCTGTAAGAAAAGAGGTCTAAGGGTTTATGCTTTAGATGTGATGAAAAATATGTTCCAGGACACAAGTGCAAGAACCAGCAGATTCATTTCCTGCTAGTAGATGAGGAAGAAACTTATGAGGAAATTGTAACTGAGACAGATCATTCTTTGGCAAGGATTACTGCTGAGGATTCCCTGGAAAGCTCACAGCTCTCATTTAGCTCCATGTCTGGACAACTCAATTCTAGTACTATCGGGTGCAAGGAATTCTTAAAAGGAGGCCTATCAATATACTTATTGATAGTGGAAGTTCACACACCTTTTTGGACATATCAATAGCTAAGGAACTCAATTGTATTATGGAAGCCACTAAAACCAATGGTTGTAACTATAGTGATGGAACCAAGATGGTAAGTGACATGTTATGTCCCAACCTACCATGGATGAGACAGATCACAAATTCCGACATGATGTCGATTAATTAAGTTTGAGGGGATGTGACATGGTTGTAGGGGTGGATTGATGAAGAAGCATGGTCCTATGACCCTAGATTTTGATAAAATGCAGATGTCCTTCAAGAAAGAAGGAGTGAAATTATATTGAAGGGACATACATAATCTGCATGATTAAGATTAATCGATTCTGCAGAAATTTAAGAAGCATTTCGAGGAAGGAGCATATGGATTGTTTGGATGCATCAAGAGTATGGAAGTTAATGATTCCCTACTCACTCGTAATTTCCCATGCATTACAGAGCATTTTACAAGAGTATAAGTCAGTCTTTGAGGAGCCAAAAGACCTGCCCCCAGTAAGACATTATGAGCACAAGATTGTACTCAATGATGGAACTGAACCCTTTAAACAGAGACCATACAGATATCCACACCAACAAAAAGAAGAGGTTGAGAAGCTCGTTGAGCAGATGGTGAAGCAAGGTGTGATACAGGACAGTGATAGTCCTTTTGCCTCACCTATGTTATTGGTGAGAAAGAATGATGGAACTTGGAGAATGTGTGTGGATTACAGAAAGCTGAATGAGTTAACCATTAAAGATAAATATCCAATTCCAATTATTGATGACCTGCTTGATGAGTTGGGAGAAGCTAAGTGGTTTACTAAATTGGATCTAAGATCTGGATTCCACCAGATTAGAATGAGGGAGGAAGATATCCACAAGACTGCCTTTGTGACCCACAGTGGACATTATGAATTCAAAGTGATGCCCTTTGGATTAACCAATGCACCTGCCACATTTCAGAAAGCAATGAACAATTTGTTACAACCATATTTGAGAAAGTTTGTATTGGTGTTCTTTGATGACATCCTGATATATAGTCCAGATCTTACATCTCACTTGGAGCACATGAGACTTGTTTTGGAACTACTTAAGGAACATAAATTTTATGCTAAACCTAGCAAATGCTCTTTTGCACAAAACAAGGTGGAGTATTTGGGGCATGTTATTCAGGATGGGGTGGTTAGGGCAGATGATAGCAAGATTTAGGCTATACAGGAATGGCCCTCACCTGCCAATATCACAGAATTGAGGGGATTTTTGGGGCTGACTGGTTTTTATAGAAGGTTTGTAAAAGGGTATGGTGCCATTGTTAAGCCCTTAACTGAGTTGCTTAAGAAGGATAACTTTGGGTGGAATCCAGAAGCTGGAAAGCTTTTGAGGAGCTTAAAGGATCCTTGTGCAGGTCACCTGTGCTGGCCCTGCCAAATTTTTGCCTTCCTTTCATTGTAGAAACTGATGCATGTTCTAAGGGGATTGGAGCTGTCCTGCAGCAACAGGGAAGACCTATAGCTTATTTAAGTAAAGCTTTCAATGCAAGGGAGTTGGGACTGTCTATATATGAAAAAGAGTTGCTGGGTGTGATAATGGTTGTAACTAAATGGAAGCATTACTTGCAAGGAAACAGATTTGTGATTAAGACTGACCAGCAAAGTTTAAAGTTCTTACTGGATCAGAAAGCCACTACATCTTTACAGCAGAAGGGTGTGTCCAAGCTTCTTGGTTTAGAATTTACTATTGAGTAAAAGAAAAGGAAGGATAATGTGGTTGCTGATGCCTTATCTAGGCAAGCACATGTGGAAGGAACTTCTTGGGCAATATCAGTGGTGGTTACTTCTTGGGTGGAACAGATACAAGACAGTTATACTGGTGATCAGTGGGCCTGTGATAAGGTTACAGCTTTATTGGTGGATACCATGTCAGTACCAGACTTCTCATTGCATCAAGGGGTTCTTAAATTCAAGGGCAAGATCTATGTGGGCAAAAATGGTAATTTGAGACAGCTAATCTTACATCAGTTGCATATGGGACCCATTGGGGGTCATTCTAGAATCAATGCTTGTTACAAAAGAATCAGTGGACTCTTCTTTTGGCCTGGTCTGAGGGTAGATGTACAGAAAATGGTGAATGGATGTACTACCTGTCAACAGTGTAAAGATTCCCATGAGTCTTACCCAGGATTGTTGCAGCCACTACAGGTGCCTACCCAAGCATGGCAAGGCATTAGTATGGTTTTTGTGGAGGGGTTACCTAACTCAAGAAGAAAAGCTGCTATTCGGTGGTGGTTGATAGAATGACTAAGTACAGCCATTTTATAGCACTTCCCACACATTATAGTGCTGAGGATATTGCAGAGTTGTTCTTCCACATTGTGTTCAAGTATCATGGCCTACCACAGAACATTGTGTCAGACAGAGACAAAATCTTCACCAAGACTTTTAGAAGCGGCTCATGAAGTCGGCGGTGGCCCAAATTGCCCTTGTCATCTGCTTATCATCCACAATCTGACGGCCAAACAGAAAGGGTAAATCAATGTGTTGAGCTCTACCTCAGGTGTATGTGTTTTATCAGGCCTAAACAATGGAGCAAATGGTTGGCCATGGCAGAATTCTGGTACAATAGCAACTTCCACACATCACTCAACATGACTCCATTTGAGGCTCTGTATGGTTATAAGCCTGTTTCTATACCCCTAAGGAGCTTTGAAGCCCAACAGTTTCCTACTGTTGAGGAATTTCTCAAACATAAACAGGTCCTGGCCAAGGAATTAAGGGATCATTTGTTGTTTGCACAAGGCAGAATGAAGTATTTTGCTGACAGAAACAGGAAGGATAAGGAGTACAGTGTGGGGGATCTGGTGTTCCTAAAGTTACAACCCTATAGACAACAGTCAGTAGCCTTGAGGAAGAATGCTAAACTTGCTGCAAGGTATTTTGGACCTTACAAGATCATTGAGAAGCTAAATCATGTGGCCTACAAGCTTCAACTACCAGCACATTCACAGATACACCCA
The DNA here is from genome assembly GCA_026214975.1 of Gentiana macrophylla. NCBI lineage: Eukaryota > Viridiplantae > Streptophyta > Magnoliopsida > Gentianales > Gentianaceae > Gentiana > Gentiana macrophylla. Next base: position 85,234,187 of record CM047807.1, read on the forward strand.
GTTTTTCATGTGTCTATGCTCAAAAAGTATAAAGGTATCAATGATAAAGTGGCGGACTCTACCTATCACAACAAAGAGATGGTCAATTGGTGGTGTATCCGAAACAGATCCAAGCCATTAGAACAATCAAGAGAGCTAATGCCCGTGGTACAATGGAAAATGAAGTATTTGAATGTAGATCTTTGAATTGGCAACTTGGGAAGATGCAGATCAGATCATGGCTCAGTTTCCAGAATTCCCTTTGCAGTTTCCTTTGCCTTGAGGACAAGGCAAAAGCTAGGGGGAGATATGTCATGATATGACCCCTTTACCCTTTTATTTAAATAATCAAATGGTGTTTTTACTTTTTTGCCCTTTTGTTGTCTTTGCCGTTGTAGGCTTCCTTATTCATGCCTGAGGGTCGTGTTTCTCTTTCTTGTTTGTTAGGAAGCTGTTAGACGAGTTGGAGGTAGTATATGTGGAGGAAGGATGGATGTGAGGAGTATGATATTATGTATTTTCCTATTTCCTACTCTAATTAAAACTCTCTTTTCACCTTCATCCCCTAATTTCTTGGTGTTCTTCGTCCATTTCTGCATTTTTAGTCGAATTGTGCTATTAAATTGTAGTTTTGGACCTATATCGTGACATCTTACCACCATTGACCATACCCGAAATTTCTTCTACCTGCCCATATTGCTGGGTTGGAGAATTTGAAGGTTATGAAATAGGTGTAGCTGGAGAGGTGAATTAAGTCTATAAGGAAAATTCAACCGATAAGGGCGGGAGGGATGAACTGCCGAAAATAAAGGTTCAGCTCCGGTTGGCGAAAGAGGAGGTGTTTGGTTCATATCTGTTGTCACTAGACCATTCAAGTGATAGAGTAATCAAGATGGAGTAATTGTTGTTATTTTACTTTTTAACCGTTCTTGTTTCAAAATTGTCATGGCCTTAATTTTTGTTCTCAGCATGTTGCTTTTAGATTGTTGGGGACGCTGTATTACATATTATAGTTTAGTATAGGGGTTTTTATGTCTTTTATGTCTTTTTGGCTGAGTGTATAGTGGGGATTGCAGCCACCCATATAAATAAGGGTTCTATTTATTCTCAACAAAATAATAAGAAAATATCTTTTCCCCTTTATCCTGTTTGTCTTCGTTCATACTCTGAGAAACCCTAGTTTCATTTGCTAAGATCAGAATCAGAGAGGATTTAAACAACTGATCTGTTTTTACGTTCATTGTTGTTTGCGTTTTTTTGGTTTGTTCGATTGAGATCGAAAATGGCGAAGAAGATAAAGCATTATGAGTGATGAGAGTCAACTTTACTATGCTTCGTGCATGTTTCAACCCCGTTCACGCACGTTTGGCTCATTCCGGTAGTTTTAGACCATATTTAGGGCAAAATCGCATTGCACATCCACCTTGAGGTAAACCGTCATCTAGATGGAAAACCTCGGCATTTTACGATGTTTTGGCCCTTTTCGAGCCCTATGTATTTTTGCGGAGTTATGCTCAGTTTGTGTTAGATGTTGTGACGCAGGATGTAGGTGCTCGTAAGTTCGGGAGACAAGGCGTGGAGCGTATAAAGATGAACCAATGGTTGGAGATGGAAGAAAATAGAGAAAAGTGAAAAAACTGGAGCCTGGAGGAGTTTGGCGCGCGCCAAAAGTGTTAGGGCACGCCAAGTTGAAACAGAGAGGTTCAGAATCACAGAATCAGGCTTGGCGCACGCCAAAAGGTTCGGGGCGCGCCAAGTTGGAACAGAGACTTCACAGATTCATCGAACCAGTTTTGGGGCGCGCCAAAATGACTTTTCCTGCACATTTTTGGAGAATATAAATACCACTTGCACAATTTTTTTGGACATTCTCTACACTTTTACACTTTCATACCTTACGTTTTTCCCCCTTTAGGTCGAATTCTTCCCCTCTTCTTCCCTAGATTCACTCTTACATCATATTCTACTTAAATTAACCACAATCTAGCTTAGATTTTAGCTAAAGTTTCTTATCTACTTTTGGATTTTCTCATTTTGGGTCTCCTTCTTCACCAATTGACATGGGTGTTGAAAAAACTTGATGTAAACTCCGATTCTCTACGATTTTGGTAATCAATTTAGTTTATATTTCATTTATGGCTTTAATTCTATCTTTAATAAACATCTCATAGTCAAATCATGTGAAGATTGATAAAATCACCCCTTTAATTGATGAAATTGGGAATGGGTAGTGTTTAACTGTTGTTATATTGATGAATTCATGTCTTAAAACTTGTTCTCAATGCTTGAATTAGATTGATCACCTAGTTCAAGACCACACACACCACTTTTATAAATGTATGTTGCGAAGGGGTGTGGGAAAAGGGGTTTTAAGATCATTCCTTATAATCAACTAAGTTGTTTAGATTGATTAGGGAGTGAGGTTCAATCGGTTGTGAAATCGAGCAACTCTAGTGCGTTAATCTTGTTTCGGTCAATTAAATCCTTAAAGGCGGACTGTTGAATCGGGCAAAGGGTGTTCGATTGTTGCATGGCGTCGTACACTAGCTTAGGAGTTTGCACCCATGAATGAGTCGATATAAGTGTTGGGTTGGTAGGTTGGTCAATCCCATTCCCGAATAATCGATTAGAGGGGCAAAAATAATCAATTGGATCATGGTTTGGCTATGTTTCTCTTTATATCTCTTCTTATCCTTAATCTACATATCGTTTTAGTGTAGTTGAATACTTGAAACATCGTGGTTGACCTAAACTAAATCCGAGGACGACTTTGGTATTCGATAAATTCCTCGTGGGATACGACCTTGCTCGCTACTATAGTGCATCCGACTCGGTACACTGCTGATCAAAGTTGGACCGTCACAATTTTGGCCATCAGCGAGCAGCTGGAGAGTTGGAAGCTTCGAGCCCCTTTTATTTGCATCCGAACGGGAGTCCGGCTTTGATCCTTGCAGATCCACCCTTAGTCAGCAAGACTATCATTCCTGGAGTAGATCGATGCGAATGGGACTGATTATGAAGAATAAGCTAGGTTTTGTGGACGGATCGATTCCAAAACCTGTGGATGATGAAAGAATGAGAGCGAAATGGGAGCAGTGTGATATTACAGTGATGTCCTGGATAATAAAGTCTGTGATTCATCCAATCGTGAAGACTGTGCTATGGATGAATTCAGCACGCGAAGTTTGGGAGGATCTTCGAAATAGGTATTCTAAGATGAATTGTTTTCGTCTTTCTGATTTACTGGAGGAAATCAAACAAATTACTCAAGGTACTATGTCTATTACTGAGTATTTTGCTAAACCGAAAATCGTCTGGGATGAGATAATGATTTTGAGACCAATTTCTTCCTGCGAATGTGCAGTTAAGTGTACTTGTGCAGTTATTCCCACCTTTGTTGGCTACATACAATCTGAGTATGTTATTCGTTTTATGAAAGGAGTAAATGACAACTTTGCACCAGTTTGGTCACAAGTATTCTTGTTGAAACCTTTGACTTCTATTACTGAAGCCTTTGCTATGAGTATACAGTTTGAGAATCAAAAGGAATACAGTGCTAGTCATCCTCAAAATACTCAGGCAGTGATATTTGCGAACAAGTCAAATACAACATACAATGGGGGTAGAAATTATGCTGACACAAGAAATGACAAATCTCAGTCTAACTGGAATGGAAACCAGAGGAATGGTGCTAAGAAGAAATTTCAGTGTTCTTACTGCGGTTATAATGGACCATAGAAGATTGTTACAGGAAGAATGGATTCCCTTCTGATTGGAAGTCAAAAAGGAGAGTTAACCTTGTGGAAGGTGAAGATAGCTCAAGAACTGATAACAATGTGTTCTCAAATGCAACAAATGCAAAGGGAGATATCTTCAGTGCAGGCTTCAACCTTACTTCTCAACAATTTCAGATACTGGCTAAGTTCCTTGATCAGATGAATATGGAAGAAAAGACAGACCACACTGTGAATCATGCAAGAGTACTAGCTCCTAACTTCTCCCAAAACGATCAAGAGGTGCAAGATAAAGCATTAAATACATGGATACTAGACTCAGGGGCTACAGACCATGTAACATGTTCGGTCAAGTTATTTTTGAAAGGGTAAGGGAAGTAAGAGGGGTAGAAGTTACATTACCAAATGAAAGCTCTGTAAAGGTAACACATATGGGGACAGTAAGGGTGAATAATAATCTGCTTTTGCATGAAGTTTTGTGTATCCTTAGTTTTCACTGTAACTTGATTTCTTTAGGAAAACTCACTGTTGATAAGACACTTTGTGTAACATTCACTAATGGGATCTGTTGTATATAGGACAAGGACACTGGGCAGAGGATTGGTATATCTAAAAAGAAGGATGGTTTGTATCTGCTGGAATCCAGAGTAGACTTAGAGAGGAAGAGAAGACTAGTAGAACAGTTTGCAGTAGTTCTTCTTATTTTCATATGTCCCCTAATAAAGACCTCTTATGGCACTTGAGGTTAGGACATATATCCCATCAAAGAATGAGTGTTGTCAAGAAAGATCTTGATGAAGTAGTGTTACTTGAGAGTATCTGTTATATGTGCCCTCAAGCAAGAATGAAGAGATTACCTTTTTCTTTGAGTGGTACAACTGTGAATGCCTGTTTTGATTTATACATATGGATTTATGGGGTCCATACAGACATTTAACAGTACATGGGTATTCTTGTTAAAAAGAAATGCAGAAGTTAGACCTTTAATACAGAGTTTTTGTGCTTTTGTTTCCACTCAGTTCAAATCACAGGTCAAAGTGGTATGGACAGACAATGAAGCAGAGTTCAGATGGCCAGAATTTTATACAGAAAGGGGATCATTCAACAAGAAAGTTGTGTGTCAACACCACAATAGAATGGAGGTGTGGAGAGAAAGCACCAACACATCCTCAACACAGCCAGGGCTCTGAAATTTCAAGGAAATCTGCCGATCATTTACTAGGGCTACTGTATTATTCATGCAGTTGATGAGAGATAAATTTATGATCGTTTTTATGATATTTCGCCTCATTTCTGATACCATTTTGAACATTATTATATCAAATCAAGTCAAAATTACTAAGTTTTATTCAAATGTATAAGTAGTAGTTATTATATAAATTATCGTATTTTTATAAGTTTTTATAAGTTTTGTACCGGTTTAGTAACCGGAGTGTCGTGTCGATTTTACGGGTATTTGTGGTATTTTATTTGCGATTTATAATAAACCAAAACCCCGAGTGACGACACTTTTGAAGTTAAAACATATCTTTTGAAGGGTGTAAGAATGTGCACATGCTTAAAAGTTCAAGTGGATCAACGTTTCGTAATGTTATTATCGAATTATATCTTCGACGAACAAATGGTCCATCAAAAGGCATTTTCTGAAGAAGAGTCCTTCATGAAAGTTGTAGATCTTTGAAAGAGCTTTCCAACGCATTTTGAATCACGTCAATCGGAGGTCTACAACTCAAGATATGAATTTTTCAAGTTTCAGCTCAAATCGGTATTCCGGATCGATCCGGCCTTTTCCGGATCGATCCGCGAAACAAAAATCGCCATAATGATGATTTCGCACATGGGGATAGGCTTGGGATAATATATTTTATTCCCGGATCGATCCGCCCTTTCCGGATCGATCCGACCCCCTTTTCTCCTATAAAACAGAGCATCAAGAACAGAGGCTCTTGCCCCTTTCTCTTCTAATCTCTTTTCTTTCTCTCGTCCATGCTTCTTTCTTTTTATTTTTTTATTTTATTTTATTTTTTGGATCATATATATATATATATATATGATATATATATATATATATACACACACACTTCATGTATATATATATATTCTATATATGAATATATATGTGATAGATCTATCTATATATTTATATAGATCTAGATCTAGATCTTTTCATCTCGTTTCTCTTTTAATTTTTTTTCTACCTGTATATATATATATATATCATCTCGTATGTATGTATATATGTTTTTCACATATATAAATAAAATGGTTATAGTATCGTTGTAATGGCGGAATAATTATCGAAGATTGTTGATTTGAAGCTTTGGCATGTTAGATCCGTGGAAACGATTCGATTCGATAGTCATAACCGGTAATATATTCTAAAATTGTTATGTTTATTATTTCTATTTCTATTTATATATGATATTAAACTAAAAATATATCTAGCCAAGATATGAATCAATTAGTTAATCTTTTGGTAAAATGAATGATCGACTCGTAATAATGATTAAAATCAATTATGATGAATCTCTTTCTTTCGCGCTTAATGAAACGTTAAAATTGAAAGACCGGAGGGTAAAATTGGCCGAGTGAAAACGTGACAACGGAACCCAGTTTCCTACCCGGGGGCAGATTTGTCTTGGGAAAGATAAATTTTATTGACATTTGTACTCGAGATCGTAATAATGTTAAATCATCAGTTTAATTGAAACTTAAACCGGAAAGTTGAATCGTCCGGCTTTGACAACCGGAGCCTTTTAAATAAAATTGACCGTTTGACGAACGGAATGACTCCTTTTTATCTAAAGGTAGATTTGTACTCGGGACCCGCTCGTAAAAACCGTAACGATTGTGGACTTGGGTGATGCAATGGACATATGACAATTTCATATACTTTCGTGTGAGGAGGAGTTGTCTAGCTTAGGAGTACACCGATTCATATATAATTTACACCTTGAATAAAGGAAGATCTGTCTCATTTATTTCTACTAAAAAGAGATTGTAATTCAGTAACGTATTCTTGGCTAGATCCAAAAATATATCTATATATTATATTAGTATTTATTTGTTTTATTTTCTGTTTTACTAACATCTAACTCTAACATTACTAACTAATCTAACGATCTAACATAATCTAACCCGAGGAAATGATAAAGCTGCGACTTAGATCGAGTTAATAATAGCTAGCTTGGTGTTTAACCCCACTTAAAAGAGTTACCATGTTTTCCCCGAGAATACGACGACTCACCAGACTAGCACTACAATTTGACCCGGTACATCGCCGGTTAGGATCTCAGATAGCCTAGGTAATGTCCGTCGACTTTCGACGCCGTTTCAAGGTTAGGTTTAGGTCTGTCAACATTTTGGCGCCGTTGCCGGGAAAACGTCGCTAATTTCTTTCTTTGTGTCTAGGGTTACTACTTGTATTTAGCTCAAAATTCTCGAGGATAAGTGAACACTCTTCTTATCACATTTCTATTTTTATTTTCCGTTGGTATCTACCTTCTTTTAGTTACCAATTTTCTTCTTCTACCAAATTCGAGTTATTTTCTATTTTCGATAGTAGAAAGTAAACGTGGTCATAACAGCCGAGAATAAGTCAATACATTTCTCAATCTCATTTGTATTTTTATTTTCATTGGTACCTACCTATTTGGTAAGATATCAATTTTTTTATAAAAATACTCGATAAATACCGAGTGGCTTCGGTAATTACCGAGAGAGAGAGAGAAAAAAAAAAAAACCGAAAAAAAAAACTACTCGGTAAATATCGAGTGGATTCGGTAATTACCGAGGAGAAAAAAAAAATGTGGTTTTTTTATCGATTTCGTGTTATTTTCTATTCGATATTTTCGATTCCACAAGAATTGTCAAATTGAGTTACGAAAATGGTCGAAACCGTTGGTGAAACACCTGAACAAGGGATTGCTCATACTCAAGGGTATGGCCAAAACCTTAATCAGAATTTACCTCAACCTAATAACCAGAATCATAATAATAGAAATAATCAGAATCGGAATAAGCATAAATTGTAAAAATCGAACCCAAGCCTAACCCGAGACCTATATGTGATCGGACCGTAGAAGGTACCAGATTAATAATCCAATTCGTTTACCCAATAAAGGAGCAAATAATTTGAAATAAAATCTCATCTTTTGGTTTAATTGACACAAGAGCCCAATTTCTAGGAGAAGATGATGAGGATCCACATCATCATCTCTATCTTTTCAAGAGTTGTGTAATACTGACCAAAAGTCATGGTGCTCATCGGGAATTAACGAGGATGTCTATGTTTCCTTTTTCTTTAAAAGGAAGAGCACGAGATTGGTTTTTGTCACTTCCACATCATTCACTGACTAGTTGGGAGGAGATTCAAACCGAGTTCTTAAAGCAATATTTTACTCCTGGTAAAAAATTGGAATTAATAGTCGAAATTGCCAACTTTAGACAAGGATCTGAAGAAATGTTTGAGAATGCTTGGGAAAGATTTAAAAAATTATTAAGAGCTTGTCCCGATCATGGTTATTCCTTAGATATGCAAATTCAACTTTTCTGTCGTAAATTAAGAAAAGACTCACATGCAGATGTAGATCATGCATGTGGTGGTTCGTTAATGATGAGTGAAGCCCAAATAGTTTACGATGCTATAGAAAAGATTTCCAAAAATAATCGTATGTGGGAAACCGGTTCTAGCACAAGAAAAGTAGCCTTTGCAGGAGAATGTACATCGAATGCAGAAGTTCTTGCACACTTGGAGAATTTGAGTAGGAAATTTGACGGCTTATTAGCCAGTAAAACGATAAACTCAGAAAATGTCATATCAAATGACTACTCAAATCATGATAATGTGTCATTAGGGATGGAAGAACCAGAAGGCTATTCAAGGGAAAAGGTGAGTTTTTTAAAACAGCATAGGAATTTGAACGACGCGTATTCAAACTCGTTTGATGCTATTAAAAGAGATCACCCTACTTTTCGTTGGTCTGAAACCCCTAGTAAGCAAGGACAACTACCGTATCCAATCCAATATAAGAATCCAAATCTAGTTTATCAAGGAGATACCTCGAATCAGAATCTACAATCATTACCTAGATCATATCCACAACATACCACTCAAAGCATACCAGTAACTCAGAGTTCAACTCAACCTGAAGGAGTTGATAAATGGGATAAATTAATGGAAAATCTGATGGGTGTGATATCAACTCAAGCTCAAAATATGGAAAACATGATGACTTCTATAGGTACAGTCACTAAGGATATGAGTACGTTGAAAACATCTATGAGTGGACATAATACCAGAATAAGAATTATAGAAGCTTCATTGAGGAATCTGGAATATCACTTGAGTAGAGAAGTAGAACGTAAAAACAGTAAACCATCAGATGGATTGCCAAGTAATATCGAAAGAAATCTGAGTGGGGTAAATCTTTGTTATTACTGTGAAGTGGAAGGATCGTGGAAGTAATGGATTAGAAAACATGAGAAATAATGAAGTAGATGATGATTTAGATGGTAAATATAAGAAGAATATGGAATCTAAAGGGCCATTTCAAACCGAACTTTATCCGGCTCAACCTAAATTCACATCGGTTCAACCTGGAAGGGCAACACCATATCCAGTGCATATTTTGAAGAAAAAGGTACTGAATGATGACACGCAATGTCCTCAAAAGGCACAATCATTCAAGGAAGCTTTACCATCTTCATTTAACGATGAGAAGTATGCATGTTTTCTCGACACTTTTCGGTGCTTAAATATTAATATCCCTTTCATCGATGTTTGTAAGGGAGAGTTTAGTTTTGGAGTTAATCATGAGAGCGTTGTCTTCAACATTTACATTTCATTGAAATATCCATGCACTACACTAGAATCTAGTTATTGTGTAGACACTTTGTGTCCCCTTGTTGTGGATTGTACTAACACGCAGGTAATTGAAGAAGATGACTTCAGCAATAATGTGAAAGCTCGCAAACCGAAAGCTCGAAAATCAAAGGAAAAGTTCAAGAATCGTGTGGATTGGTGGAAATTGTCTAACCTCTGTTGGAGACCAGTATTGATAAAGAAGAAGGATGCGGTGCGTGAGGATGACCCACCACTAGTACATTAGAAAACTAAAGCACGATAAAGTCTGGCTATAGACTATAAATGTAGTCAATGACGGGTACTACCCTTCCTTTTTACTCCTTAAGCATTTATTTTTAGTGGATTATGTGCTTAATTGTTACGTGCTTTTGTGAGTAATTGTTAGAAGTATCCCGTTTTGTTAAGTATATTATATTAGTTAATCATTATCATTTTGGTCGAGCAAACGACGTTAACCAAAAGCGCTACCGGGAGGCAGCCCGTAAAAATGTTAAATATAATAATTACTCATACTTTGGATGATACTTTGCGAATACTTCGGATTGATTTTCATTTTGTTTCACCAAGTCTTAGGATGAATGTTTGAATGTCATTAAAAAGGGAATGATTAGGTGGTTATCCGAAAATCCTGATGGAGAACAAAGATAAAATTCAAATGCATCATTTCTTAGACTTAGGTTGTTAGAACGATTTGAAATAACCCTTGAGGATCTGGGTATAAAAGACTCAGAGTTAATACTTTGTCACATATTTCATATCATGATCTAGTCTGTTTTAAATTTCAAATAATGTGTGACATGTATTAGTTCAACTACTGTGGAATATTGTGTGTTTTAAATCAATAAAAGTTTATGTGGTGTGTTTATCTACCCTTTTGCATTACACTGTCACACTCCACATACTTTTATTTTATTTGCACACACAATGGTCATAACTTTAACCCACCCACCCACCCTTTTTTATCATCCGAGTATTTGTTTTGACTTGTTTTAGTGCACCATTGCTTTCCCAACAACTTATTTACACTCACTTTACATTGAGGACAATGTAAGTTCGTAAGTGGGGAGTGGAGTCGTTGGTCTAGCAATGGCATCAATGTTTATTTTGTATCAATAAATCCCTTAGTTTTCGATTTTTTTCGAGCATTTTTTAGTTGATTAAAATAAATTGTATAAGGTATATATTTTATGGATTTGAAGATGTAATGATCAATTTGGATGTGTATAACCAACGTGAACCGTAAGTGCATTGTAATTCCAAATATATTTGTGTAACATGAATTCTTTCACGTAAGCCTTTGATATTGAAGAGTTAAAATTTTAAAAGCTGTATCCATTCAATTATCCTAGTGGTTATTCTAGATAATAACAAAGAACTTAGTACTAACTTTTGAACGTGTAATTGTGAATATCAAGGTTTGAATGTGATAGAAAGGATATAAGTTAAGTGGAATGAAAGGAAGAATACAAAAAAAAAAAAAAAAAAAAGATGAAATATATATATATATGTCGGTTGTAGCTACCAATGATTTGAGTGCGAGAGGGCGTTATCACTAAACGCCCTATATCACTATGAGGTTTAAAAGCTCCCATTGCGCGATGATAGAAGTCCAGCTAGGGTTATCATCATAAACGCCCTATTCTTTGGGAATGAAGGCATATACTACATGTGAAATTAAGTTCATCAAAAGAAAAAGAAAAAAAAATTTAAGCGTGGTTGAAAACTTAGCTATCTTCTGACTATCCCCAGTATAAACTGAATGATATGCTTTAGGGATTATCCTAATAAATACACGGGAGAACTTTGTGTGGAACTGTTACTACTATACCTAGAAAAGTCATTAGGACTGTCTGAATGGGTATTTGTGTGTTTTGCTTGATTTATTCAAGAGAGGATAGTGGAAATTGAAAAGGCTTGTCACACACACACTCTGTTATACATTTATATTGAGGTTAACGCCTGGTTGTAATTCTAATGGTTGTATTATCTGGTTGTTCCTTATACCTTATATCTTCATGAATTTATCTCTTATTCATTTTGTTTTATCGCTTGTTTTGATCGAGGACGACCAAAAGCTAAGTAGGGGGTTGTGATGAGAGATAAATTTATGATCGTTTTTATGATATTTCGCCTCATTTCTGATACCATTTTGAACATTATTATATCAAATCAAGTCAAAATTACTAAGTTTTATTCAAATGTATAAGTAGTAGTTATTATATAAATTATCGTATTTTTATAAGTTTTTATAAGTTTTGTACCGGTTTAGTAACCGGAGTGTCGTGTCAGATTTACACGGGTATTTGTGGTATTTTTATTGCAGATTTATAATAAACCAAAACCCCGAGTGACGACACTTTTTGAAGTTAAAACATATCTTTTGAAGGGTGTAAGAATGTGCCATGAGCTTAAAAGTTCAAGTGGATCAACGTTTTCGTAATGTTATTATCGAATTATATCTTCGACGAACAAATGGTCCATCAAAAAGGCATTTTCTGAAGAAGAGTCCTTCATGAAAGTTGTAGATCTTTGAAAGAGCTTTCCAACGCATTTTGAATCACGTCAATCGGAGGTCTACAACTCAAGATATGAATTTTTCAAGTTTCAGCTCAAAGCGGCGATCCGGATCGATCCGGCCTTTTCCCGGATCGATCCGGCGAAACAAAAAATCGCCATAATGATGATTTCGCACATGGGGATAGGCTTGGGATAATATATTTTATTCCCGGATCGATCCGCCCTTTCCCGGATCGATCCGACCCCTTTTCTCCTATAAAACAGAGCATCAAGAATGAGAGGCTCTTGGCCCCTTCTCTCTTCTAATCTCTTTTCTTTCTCTCGTCCATGCTTCTTTCTTTTTATTTTTTTATTTTATTTTATTTTTTGGATCATATATATATATACATATATGATATATATATATATATACACACACACACACTTCATGTATATATATATATTCTATATATGAATATATATGTGATAGATCTATCTATATATTTATATAGATCTAGATCTAGATCTTTTCATCTCGTTTCTCTTTTAATTTTCTTTTCGGGGCCCGTATATACATATATATGTCTACGTATGTATGTATATATGTTTTTCACATATATAAATAAAATGGTTATAGTATCGTTGTAATGGCGGAATAATTATCGAAGATTGTTGATTTGAAGCTTTTGCATGTTAGATCCGTGGAAACGAACCCGATTCGATAGTCATAACCGTAATATATTCTAAAATTGTTATGTTTATTATTTCTATTTCTATTTATATATGATATTAAACTAAAAATATATCTAGCCAAGATATGAATCAATTAGTTAATCTTTTGGTAAAATGAATGATCGACTACGGTAATAATGATTAAAATCAATTATGATGAATCTCTTTCTTTCTCGCGCTTAATGAAACGTTAAAATTGAAAGACCGGAGGGTAAAATTGGCGAGTGAAAGCGTGACAACAGAACCCGTTTCTACCCGAGGCGATTTGTCTTGGGAAAGATAAATTTTATTGACATTTGTACTCGAGATCGTAATAATGTTAAATCATCAGTTTAATTGAAACTTAAACCGAAAGTTGAATCGTCCGGCTTTGACAACCGGAGCCTTTTAAATAAAATTGACCGTTTGTGAACGGAATGACTCCTTTTATCTAAAGGTAGATTTGTACTCGGGACACATTCGTAAAAACCGTAATGATTGTGGACCTTGGGTGATGCAATGGACATATGACAATTTCATATTTCGTGTGAGGAGGAGTTGTCTAGCTTAGAGTACACCGATTCATATATAATTTACACCTTGAATAAAGGAAGATCTGTCTCATTTATTTCTACTAAAAGAGATTGTAATTCAAGAACGTATTCTTGGCTAGATTCAAAAATATATCTATATATTATATTAGTATTTATTTGTTTTATTTTCTGTTTTACTAACATCTAACTCTAACATTACTAACTAATCTAAGCTGATCTAACATAATCTAACCCGAGAAGCTGATAAAAGCTGCGACTTAGATCGAGTTAATAATAGCTTCTTGGTGTTTAACCCCACTTAAAAGAGTTACCATGTTTTCCCGAGGAATACGACTGACTCACCGGACTAGCACTACAATTTGACCCGGTACATCGCCGGTTAGGATCTCAGTATAGCCTAGGTAATGTCCGTCGACTTTTCGACGCCGTTTCAAGGTTAGGTTTAGGTCTCGTGAGTCAAACTAATTAACATGAGACCCACTCCATTGTTGCGAGGATTCTACACCTTACAAGGAGTTGTGTCATAAAGATCCAGATTTAAAACACTTAAGAGTATTTGGATGTTTGGTTTTTTGCCTCCACTTTGACTAGAGATCGTAGTAAGTTTGATACTAGAGCAAGGACCTGTGTCAATCTAGGAATGTTAGACACCACAAAAGGCTTCATTCTACTTGACTTAGTGTCCAGGGAGATTTTTATTTCAAGAGATACTATTTTCCATGAACTAACATTCCCTTTTCATGACAGGACTAAGGATAATGTACTAGCAACAGATTCTATGTCTTTGCCAGTGGTACATGGCTTTGGTAATGAAGATTTTTGGGCAGAAAGTAATATGGGTGCCACTGAAGCTCCTACTACCCCAAGGTCTTCAGATAGAGAGCCAGCATCTCCCCAAGTTAGCCCAGACATGACAGCTTCAACTCAACCAAACATAGATGTTCCAGAGATTCAAAGACCAACTAGATCAAGAAGACCACCAGCACATCTACAGGATTTTGTATGTGCCCAGACTAATAAGCGAGTTTCTCCTCACACTTTGGATCATGTGTTGTCCTATGCACAATTGTCAGAACATCACTCTTCCTTTGTGGCTGCCATTGACAAGATACAAGAAACCAGACCTATAATCAAGCTGTGACTTTATGTGCCTGGCAGGAAGCTATGAAGAAAGAGATAGATGCCTTAGAGTCAACCAAAACATGGGACATAGTCGATTTGCCCCCGGGAAGAAACCCATTGGATGCAAATGGGTTTCAAAGTTAAATACAACTCAGATAGGACTATAGAACGGTACAAGGCACGTTTAGTTGTGAAGGGATATACCCAAACACAAGGAATTAACTACGAGGAAACGTTTTCTCCAATAGCTAAGGTGACAACCATTCGTAGTCTCTTGGCCATTGCTGTTGCAAATGACTGGTTTTTGCATCAACTTGACGTGATCAACGCCTTTCTTCATGGAGACCTCACAGAGGAGGTATACATGAAACTGTTAGGAAATCTACGCGGGAATGCAGCGGAATTCAAAAATTTATTTCCTTTTAACCAGGATCGACTTTGTTTAAGCAATAAACAATTAAGCTAATAGACGGTGGTTACCTTGGTTGATCTAAAAGATCGACGCTTTGACCGTCTAAGGAGAGTAGTTTTGCATAGAGCCGCCCAGTGTTCGGCCTCTACCGCTAGTCCACACACGAAGCGACCGCGGAATCCCATCATGGATTTCTATTGGAAAACTCCGGTTGCTAGACCGGCATTTTTCCCCTCTCTCCAACTCTCTATAGGGTGCTCTCTATTTTACACAAGAACTATTAGTTCTTGGAATTGTGATGTACAAAAGAGTTTGACACCTACCTCTTATTTATAGTGAGAGGGGCGCCCCATCTAGGTGTGGAGGAGAAGAAAACATTTTCCTAATAAAATAAAGAAAATATAATTGATTGATTTATCTCATTTAATTTAATATCCTATATTAAATATTTCCAAGATATTGTCAATATCTTATATTGACTATATTTATCTTATTACCAAAAATCAATTTATACATGCATGCAAATCTATAGTCATTAATATCTAATATTAATATATGGTGATCTTATTAATTAAATTGCAGAATTCAATTGTATCTTTATACACCAATAGTGGCGCCCCATATGCCAAAGATTTGGCATCCGGAACATTCTTTAATTAATATAATACTATGATTAATTAATTTACAAAATACACGTATATCATATATATATATATTTCGAAATTATATGTATCAATATACATATTTAATTAATCAACATAATTAATATCTTGTATTATATTTATTCATAATAAATAAATACCACCATATTAATTTAACACTATAACCTTTATAGTCTCGAGATAAACTTTCCTTATTTGGTCATCAACTATAACCACATTTTAATCTGGCTAGATGTTCTTATGTGTGTGACCCGATAGGCTTTCGAATATGTTGGCCGTAGACACAAAGTGTAAATCACGAAAATGCCCTTCATGCCTAACGATCACGGGATAGCGTCTAGCAACACACAGTGACCCCCAATCATCGGAAGAGTCAAATGCAATGACTACTACCTTTCACGTGAAACAGTTACCGTGTAACTTACAATCCTATCGCTATAATAATATCCATACAATCGTTAGTCGAGTGTCAAAACATCAACGACCGTATCCTATAATCTGGATATCAAGCTCTCTCAAAGTAACTCATTTACTTCCACTTTGCAAAGATTCACGAGAGTAAGACATTCCTTATTAGAAGGCCCTTTCGGATATTCACCCCTACTGATAGGGTACGCGATTTCCAGACGACCAAACATGTATACTCCGCATGCTTCAGTATTGATGTGAGTCAACTTCACTACACTTTAGTATGTGAATCTGCCCCGGTTCTTACTTTAGTGGAATGTTTTGGGTAGTTCTAGACCTGTTTGAGAGTAATATCGAGAGTTATACGCACGGGGAGTTAAACTGTCACATAGATAGTAAACTCCGCCATTTTAGCGATATTTGACTCTTTTCCGAGCACTTTTGTCTTGCGGAATTACGCGTGGTGTTTGTTCGTACATGTTATTGCAGGACTTAGATGACTCGAGAACCCGGAAGGCGATGTTTTGGAATCAGAAACTTGTCCATGGCACGAAAGTAGCATGAAAGCAAGGAAAAGTCAAGTTTGGCGTTCAAATCACCTCAAACTGGCGTTTGCCCTACCCAAACTGGCGTTTGAATCAAGCTTAGGCCAAACAGGCGTTTGGACAGGTCAAACTGGCTTTCATAGAATTAGCACTTGATACAGAAATTTGGATTTTTAGGCAAACTGGCGTTTGGCCCCGATTGCATCAGATTCACCATGCCTATCCATTAATCTTTATTTTGACCCATCTTGGAGTCAGTTTCTGATCAAGTCATCTTCATGAAAGTTGTAGGTAATTGAACGAGTTTTCTGACACATCTTGAATTATTTAAATCGGAGCTCTACACAGAAAGTTATCACCGATTTACTAAAGGCAAGTCAAATGGGCCGAGTTGGTCGGCCCAACTAGGTCAAAGTCACGATTTTTACCTATTTAAGAGCATCTAAATCTAAGAAAACAAATATTCTTATTTTTATTGGCTTGGACTGAGTTTGAGGCCGGCTTAGGTGCTCAACCCAGCCACTTCGGCGGTTGTTATGACAGGTTGACATCTAAATAGTCGGATTAGAGCTCTGGACTAGGCTCCGTATTTCAATTTCTTAATTTAGATTTTTGTATATAGAGTAGAATACGATATTTGATCGATAGCTTGGTGGAGTTCGTGTCTGGGATCATTGTATGAATTAAATGTTGATATCTTTTGCTGATTTAGGATTCAAAAGTCTTGATCTACAATGTTTTGATCTTCATTATTGTGAGATTCCTGATTTCGATTTGTTTTCTCTCAATATGGTTTTAATTGTGTAGATCATTAGTTTGATGAAATTTTCTCTGGATAAATGTCTTGATTTAGATCCTTGTTTATGTCGTGTAATAGTAAAAGCTTCGAACTTTTGTCTTATTCATATACTCTTTGCCCTCTGATTTTAACACAAGTTTTATATTCGATTCAATATCCCTGTGGAATCGACCTCGGACTCTGAACGTACAACCTACGATCGACCCGGTCCACTGCCGGTTAGAAAGTGACTTTTGCCTAAGGTTTCGAGTTTCTATAAATTGTATTTGATCGAGCCGGATTGCGAAATTTCTACTTATCAAATTGGCACCGTTGCCGGGGAGATTTTTTAAAAGTGAATATCAAAAAATTGTGTTAGGTCAAGAGAGAAGAAAAAAAAACGAAAACATTTTTTGCTTAGACTAGGTTTGAATGCAATTTTGGTACTTAGCCTCTTCGGAGGTTGATATCTTGTAGGTTGTCCTAGAACTTGGGCCTAGGTTTTTATCATCTTGTTTTATTTAGATTTCGATAGAAGCCAT
This sequence comes from Gentiana macrophylla, assembly GCA_026214975.1. Classification (NCBI taxonomy): domain Eukaryota; kingdom Viridiplantae; phylum Streptophyta; class Magnoliopsida; order Gentianales; family Gentianaceae; genus Gentiana; species Gentiana macrophylla. The sequence goes on from CM047807.1 coordinate 85,251,996, forward strand.
GGGATGCTGATGTGATATTGTCTTGAACTCGGATTGAATACGACTTTGGTAGTTAGCCTCTTCGGAGGTTGATATCTTGTAAGTCCGGCTAGAACTGGGGCTTAGGGCCTTCGGCTACCATGACTTTTTGAGGGGTTTAAACTATCGTGTGTGTGAGGGGTTAAAAAAAAAAAAAAAAAAAAAAAAAAAAAAAAAAACCAAAGGCTGCCATTAAAAAATGAAATAATAATAATAATAATAATAATAATAATAATAAAAGAACTTTTTGGAATAAAGCAAGCTTAGGTGTGTCTAAGAGGAATTCACGATGAATAAAGTGAGGAGTATTTGATTGTTATACATGCTTTCGCTACTTGACATGGATGTTTTAATGTGACCCTCTGTGGCCTTTATATGATATGCGTAGATGTTCAGTTCTTTTACCTTTATGGTTATTTTTCCATCTATTGTGGTCCATGTTGAGTGATTATTTCTATTTCGAGTCTACTGATGTGGCATGGCTTCTTTATTTTCTATCCCCTAGTATATCTGTTGCATACTTTTGGCACGTGGACCACGTCCCGTGCATGTGTTTGCGTTGTTTTCTCTCTATTTGACTTTAGGTATACGGGATGCGCTTATAAGAAGATGTCACGAGATTCGTTCACGCCATCTGCCGGGTCTAAAGCTAAGTCTTCTTTCTCTTTCATACACACACTGAGGACAGTGTTTCATTCAAAGTGTGGGGTGGTAGACTTAGCTTGGTTTAAGTTGTATGTTTAAATGTGCCCGTTCAGTAATATACTTAGTCTGTGTCCATTTTCGAGTCAGAGTTTAAAATTTTCCAAGGTTTTAACGTCCGTTTGCATGTTTAAACTTCACATTCTCTTGGTAAACGACTTAGCGAAGTAGTAAATGCTTATAGCAAGAAGCTAGGTTTATCTTATAAACGGAAGTTCTTTTGCACGTTTAGCTTCAATTTCATGGGCCTTAGGATCTAGTGAACGATTATGGTAGAATTGAGCACACTCCGACTGCCTAGATCCCATTTTGTAACTTTGAGGCGAAATAGAAGGATTGACCTTGGTTAAACATGGGATGACAGTCTTGGTGCTTCTTTGACCCGACCAGAGCCAAAAGCCAAAATCCCAACATTATACCCTCGTACCCCCTCTAAGCCTTGAATGGGATGGTCTGACCACCGTCCGACATTTAGCCGTTTGGTTACGTAGCCTATATTATCCCTAACCCTAAGCTTTATTCTTGGTCACGTTTCTTTGATTACCCTACGAGTGTACTTAGTAGTTACCTGAGACACACTTTCTGACGCAAGTGTGGGGTGGTGAGAGGTATGTGTTTCGAAGAGGAGTTAGTGATATGAGCTAATACATATGAAGGGGAGGAGCTCGAGTTATTTATTGATGAGGTTGGTTTGGCTTGAAAAAGAAAAAAAAAAGGAAAAAACGAAAGAAATTGAATAAATTGAAAAAAAATGAAAATAGTTGAATTGAAAATGAAGAAGCTGGAAACAGAAAAGAATAAGGGTTGAGGTTGAAGAAGAAGTGTTATGATTGTATATTTGATGTTGGAGTGTCGGGAGTCATTTGTTGATATTACTCAGTGCTTTGTGGAGGAGTTTAGTGGTTTTACACAGTTTTGATGACGAGAGATTTTTCGATGATTAGGTTCACTCGTACTTTCTCTTTTCCAGTTCCAAATTTCCTTTCGATTAACCCCGTCCCGAGCTTAACATTATAACCCTTCAAGTCCTACTGGACCGTGTTTAGCCTTGGTTGGTCCCGATTAGTGAAGATGTTAATTATTAAAATGAGCTTTAGTGTAGTCACGATAGCTAAGCGTCTATAATCCGAACCTTTGATTTGGTCTATGACTTGGAAGTTAATTTTCACACATACACATTCCGTTTGTCTGATAACGATTGAGTCAAGATGTTTGCATTCATTGTTTTACTTATCTTTTACCTTGGCAATGTGAGTGTTTTTATACGCTTTTGTGAAGTTGATCCCTTGGTCTCTTTTAATACGCCTGTTTACTCGAGGACGAGCAAAGGCTAAGTGTGGGATAGTTGATGGGAGTCAACTTCATTGCACTTTTGTATGTGAATCTGCCCCGGTTATCACTTTAGTGGCATGTTTTGGGTAGTTCTAGACCTGTTTGAGAGTAATATCGAGAGTTATACACATGGGGAGTTACACTGTCACATAGATAGTAAACTCCGCATTTTTAGCGATATTTGACTCTTTTCCGAGCACTTTTGTCTTACGGAATTACGCGTGGTGTTTGTTCGTACAAGTTATTGCACGACTTAGGTGACTCGAGAACCCAGAAGGCGATGTTTTGGAATGAGAAACTTGTCTGTGGCATGAAAGTAGCATGAAAGCAAGGAAAAGTCAAGTTTGGTGTTCAAATCACCTCAAACTGGCGTTTGCCCTACCCAAACTGACGTTTGAATCAAGCTTAGGCCAAACTGGCATATGGACAGGTCAAACTGGCGTTCATAGAATTAGCACTTGATACAGAAAGTTGGATTTTTAGGCAAACTGGCGTTTGGCCCCGACAACATCATATTCACCATGCCTGTCCATTAATATTTATTTTGACCCATCTTGGAGGAAGTTTCTGGTCAAGTCATCTTCATGAAAGTTGTAGGTAATTGAACGAGCTTTCCAACGCATCTTGAATCGTTCAAATCGGACCTCTACACAGAAAGTTATCACCGATTTACTTAAGGCAAATCAAATGGGCCGAGTTGGTCGGCCCAACTAGGTCAAAGTCGCGATTTTGCCTATTTAAGAGCATCTAAACCTAAGAAAACAGATATTACGATTCTTATTGTCTTGGAGTGAGTTTGAGGCCGGCTTAAGTGCTCAACCCAAACGCTTCGGCGGTTGTTATGACAGGTTGACATCTAAATAGTCGGATTAGAGCTCTGACTAGGCTCCGTATTTCGATTTCTTAGTTTAAATTTTTGTATATAGAGTAGAATACGATATTTGATCGATAACTTGGTGGAGTTACTGCCTGGGATCATTGTATGAATTAAAGGTTGATATCTTTTCTTTGATTTGGGATTCAAAAATCTTGACCTATAATGTTTTGATCTTCATTATTGTGAGTTTCCTGATTTAGATTTGTTTTCTCTCAATATGGTTTTGATTGTGTAAATCATTAGTTTGATAAAATTTACTCTGGATAAATGTCTTGATTCGAGATCCTTGTTTATGCCGTGTAATAGTTGATGACGGTCAAATTATACTGCAAAAAAGTCATCAACATTGTCCTTAAATCGAGCTCAATAATATATATTTTATATTAAATCACATATTTATATTTATTATTTAATGTTATGTAATTAATAAGATATAATATGGTATTTATCCGTTTTCATTATATTTATCCGTTTTTATTATATAATTTGGTATTTATCTATTTTGTATTATTTGAAAGAGATAATTTGGTATTTATCCGTTTTTATTTAAATATGATTTATTTTGGGATAAACATTTATTTTGTAGATTGAGATAATTTTGGAGGATAAATACAAATGGAAGAATTAAATTGCAAGATAATTCCAAGTAAATCCGGATGCATTAAAGATAAATATCGGATAAGCACGAAATGAGGAGTAAGGCATGACAAGAGCAAACGAGCCAATCCAAACTTGGGAAATAATCGGCGCCCTATCTCTTGCTTGGCAGGCGCATTTTGCCTTTTTGTCGGGAGATCGGCGGGAGTTATCTCTTATTGTTTTGATATTTTGAAGTATATCTTTTAATTAGCTTGAACCCCTATAAATAGAGCTGTATGAATTTCATTGAAAAGACATCTCAGACACCTCAGACACTTTTCTCAGTTTATAATAAAATCCTCAGTTTTTCTTAGAATAGTTTTTATGCAAGTTCTGCAATAATGTAAGTTCTTGTATTTATTTGTTCTTAGTTCTTTGTAATTAAGCCCCCAATTATTGTTTATCGTTTGAGGTTGTTCGTTCTTCACCGGACTATGTAGATCTAAGGATACGATATGAGGCAGTGGGGATTCATTGTCTATAAGGATCCACACGCCCAGATCTGTTATCCGGTGACCTATAGATGACTTTGGTATGATCGACAACCGTGTTTTTAGTAGATCTATATAATTGCTTTATGAACTTCTATTTTATCCGATAAGTATAGAGAAACGCTAAGATTTAGGTTTTCGCCGCGTCAATCTAGCCACGTCTTTATGGTGTGATTGTCCACCTAGAATTTCTTATCTCAGTAGGTATGGCTACGGCTACGTTGCTCGCCTGTTTTAATTAGCGTATGATTAGGAAATACCAATATAGGGCTCCTAGGTCGGCTCATGAATTGATCTTCCGGGACTTTCGGTGAGATCTAGATACATTTCTATATTTGGGAATTGTCGACACCTAGTTATACGTAAATCGTAGATTAACATGAGACCGTGCGGTGATTGTTAATGGGACGAGACCGATGCGATCGCTTAGGAAATACGCCTAATCACAGGAATGTTGCCTAGGTGAGGAATACGGTTAATATCGGCATCCCTAGTTTTGTAAGCGTGCAAGTTATATGAGATGGAGGCTGTCTCGGATTTTATAGCAAAGCAAAACAAACAAGTAATAAATAAATCCGGTTTACCCCAAGTGCGAGGATCGTAGTATAGCGATTAAAAGCGGAGTCGATCCACAGGAATCGAGGTTTATCTAGTTCTTAATATTTTTCTAACCTTGTCACGAGAAATAAAAACTAAAAGCGAAAACAAATAACCTGGATGGAGGTTGTCAATCCAAAGCCAGGAAAGATAATTACGAACCGAGCTAACTAAGTTGTACCTATTTTATAACTAAAACTACGATAAACTTACTACGGTTACTACGATGAAAACAAAGCAAAACAGCACAAACGATTTTTCTCAATTAATTTAACAACGAACAAGCTATGATCCACCGATTCCCACAACCCTCAATTTCGACTCTAGATTATCTTGTAGTGATTTAACGAAAATTGTGATTCACCTATCGAAGGTATGAACTCCTAATCTCTTTAGAAAAGTTCGCCTATCAATCTTTTATCTTTCGATTTTTAAAGATTAACGCTTTCATAACAAAGGTGTGAAATCTCTCAATTTCGCAATCTAGAAATTCGACCTAACAACTCTCGTTATTTTTAGGTTAAAAATCTAATCTTTACTACGGTGATCTAAAGTTTAACAACGACTCGTCAAACGTTAAACATCAAATATGCACCGATCTCTCGATATAATTGCATAAAAGCGAATAAAGCATAATAAAGATACAACTTTTATTAAAACTTACAAAACAATCCAAAAGTCGAGATCGAGATCTCGCTAAGAATCGGTTTCACAAGGCTTGTTCCAACGTGCTTTAGCCTCTCATCATCATTTGATTGCTTAAAATCATTTTTTTGAGGTTGTATTCTTCGGAAATAACAACTATATAATTGACGATCTTTTGATAACTCATCAGTATTACAATGGTACCTCGGCTATTATTCTTTTAATGGCATAATGCCTACTATATATATACTACTAATTAGGAAATATATATATATATATATATATATATATATAGTTAGCTAGATATATATATATATATAAGTACTACAACTAATATATAGATATATATGTATGCGTGTAAGTATATATATATGTATATATAGATAGTTATATAAATATATATGTATATATATAGATAGATATATATATATATATAGCTATATAGTTAGATAGTTAGTTATATATATATATATATATACACTATAAATAAAACAAAAAAATAAAATGAAAACAAGAAAGAAAAGGAAATTATACATATATATATATATATTACTATTACAAACAAGAAGAAAAATGGCCGAAGCAGGGGCAGCTGCTTTTGTGATCTATTCAGCCTATTTATAGAAAATTTACCAATGCCGGATCGATCCGGGAAAAGGGCCGGATCGATCCGGTGTAATCATTGCAAATCCTAACAGATTCTATCAAGATCTTCGGATGATTTGACATATATTGGATTAAAACTTCTAAAATTCATATCTTGAGTTGTAGACCTCCAAAAATTGCAAACGAAATGCCAAAATTACGGTCTCGAGAAACTCTACAACTTTCATGAAGGACTCTTCTTCAAAAACGTCTTCTTGAGTACCTCGTGTTCCTCCGGCGTTTTGCGACATTTTTACGAAATTGAATCAATTAGCCACTTGACCACCATTTGAGTTATAGAAGTCCGATTGACTTGATTCAATATCCATTGGAAATCTTTCTTGAAGATATACAACTTTTATTAAGGAAACTTCTTCAGAAAATGTCGTTTTGATGAGCCATTTCCATTACGTGTCGTTTTACGACATTTTACTGATATGAATCGATTAGCCACTTTGACCATAACTTGAGTTGTAGAACTCCAATTTACGTGATTCAAAGTGCGTTGGAAAGCTTATGTGAAGATCTACAACTTTCATTAAGAAGTCATCCCCTGAAAATGCCTCTAAGCTAGGTCAAATCTCCGTCGAAAATATGTAACGATTCAAGTACTTAGGAAAAACGACCCTTTTGAACTCGTAAGCTTGTGGCACCTTCTTCTAACCCTCTAAACACATCTTTTAGACTCAAAACATGTCGTTACGTGGAATCTTGGTCAATGTATAATCCGCAATGAACCACCAAAATACCAAAGCGTAAATCCGACATTACGACACTCGATTACTAAACGGTACAAAAACTAGTAAAAACACATAAAAACACGATATTTTATATAAGACTTACTATTTATATAATTAGATAAAACCTATAAATTAATGACTTGATTTGATACATAAATGCTCAAAATGGTATCAAAAGTGGGGTGAAATGTTATAATAATAACAGTGAATTTTTCCGTCATCACAAACCCCCCACTTAGCTTTTGGTCGTCCTCGAGCAAAACAAGTGATAAAACAAAATGAATGAGGGACAAAATTCACGAAAAGATAAGATATAAGGGACAACCAGATAATACAACCGATCGAATCATAACCACACGTTAACCTTAATATATATGTATAACAGAGTGTGTGTGTGTGACAAGCCTTTTCAATTTCCACTATCCTCTCTTGAATAATTCAAGCAATACACACAAATATCCATTCAGACAGTCCTAATGACTTTCCTAGGTAAAGGCAGTAACAGTTCCACACAAAGTCCTCTCGTGTACTTATTAGGATAATCCCTAAAGCATATCATTCGATTTATCTTTGAGGATAGTCGAGAAGATAACTAAGTTTTCAACCAACTTTAACCAAATTGTCAATTTTTTTCACATGTGTAGCATATGCCTTCATTCCCAAGCAATAGGGCGTTTCGTGATAACACCCTATTTGGACTTCTATCATCAGCGATCGGGAGCTTTTAAACCTCATAGTGGTATAGGACGTTTCGTGATAACGCCTACCGCACTCAAATCATTGGTAGCTACAACCGACATATATATAGTTCATCTTAATTTGGTATTTTTCTTTTTATTCCACTTAACTTATATCCTTTCTATCACATTCAAACCTTCAGATATTCACAGTACACGTTCAAAAGTTAGGTACTAAGTTACTGCAACTATCTCTAGAATAACCACTAGGATACTGAATGGATACAGTTTAAAATTTTCGCTTCAATATCAAAGGCTTACGTGAACAATCAATTCATGTTACACAAATAAATTAGGGGTTAAAATGTACTTACGGTTCAAATTAGTTATACATATCAAATTGATCATTATATCTTCAAATCCATGAAATATATACCTTATACAATTCATTATATTCAACTCATTTATGCTAGAAAAGATCCAAAAACTAAGAGTTTAAACACTTACTGCCATTTCTAAACCAACCAGACTCTACCCCCCACTTACGATTTTGCATTATTCTCAGAGTGTAAATGAGATAGAGAGGAAGACTTAGCTTATAAACCAGGCAGAAAGATGCTATCGAATCCCGTAACAGCCATGAGAAAGCACGATCCGAATCCCTATACCAAAACAAAAAACAACCAACACAAAGCAAACACGGGACATGGTCCTCGTGCCAAAACATCGAATAGGGATATGGGAATAATAAGAAAATGGCCTCATCACGTCGAGAAAATTCGATAGGCAATATATATATGGTCACTCTCATAAAAGCTTTAGATGGAAAAATAACCCACACGGGTAAAAGCAGAACATCTAAGCATATATGTATCATAGAGAATATCACATGAGCAAATATCATAGTCAAGTCATAAATTCATGTTGGAAACAGAGTAGATCATAAAATGAAATGTGTGAAAGAGTATTGGGTCTTTTATACCCAAATCCTCAAGGGTTCAACAACCTAAGTCTGAGAAATGATGTATTTGAACGTTTTCTGTGTACTCCCTCGGGATTTTCGGATAACCACCTAATCGTTCCCTCTTTAAAAGAGATTCAAACATTCATCCTGATACTTGGTTGTGCTATGTGTTCAACTTCTATCAGAAATTCTACATTTCATTAAGACTAATCTTTATCCAAATTATTTATTATTATTATTATTATTATTATTACTATTATCGGGCTGCCTCCCGGTAGCGCTTTTGTTTAACGTCGTTTGCTCGACAATCGTGCAACTCAACCTGGATCAGGCCACTTCACCTTCCTCCCAGCCACTACATCGTGTAAGCTCTGATCATTGGTGGGCGCTGAAAACATCAACACATGGGGTCAAGTTTCGATTCCTTTCCAAACATTTTTAATCCTCCCCATTGTAGACTTCTTCTTCTTCAGTTTTCTCTTCAACTGTGCCTCCCTTTTAAGTTCTTCCATATCCCAACTACCAGCCATAACTTCCTCTAATGAACTACTGCCGTCATCCTCAGAAAACAAGTCGGTGAAAATCGTCAAACTCGGTGACTTGATCATACCACACCCGAGGATGTCGAGGAAATGAACAATCAAAGGTTTCTCTTTGGTTTGTCCTAAATAATGCTTGCACCTTTGACCATTTACTCGAACGGGTGGTCACCATGACCTCTTAGTTCTAAAACACCTCCAGGAATGATTTTGAGAATTTCAAAGGGGCGGACCAACGCGTCCTCAACTTTCCAGAAACAGATGCAACCTGGAATTATAAAGTAAGACTTGCTCCCCAACTTGAAATTCTCGCTTGATTTTAGCATCATGAAGGAGTTTCATTCTCATCCTTGCTAATCCTTGCACTCTCGTGAGGCTTGGAGTCTAAACTCATCTAACTCATGCAAGCAGCGCAGTTGACCGATATTCACCACATGATTGGGTATCGAAGTTTAAGAACTTAGTAGCCCAATACGCCTTATGCTCCAACTCAACTGGTAAGTGGCATGGTTTTCCATATACCATCGATAGGGTGATATACCCATGTGGGGTCTTATAGGCGATTCGATATGCCCATAGTACATCATCCAACTTGAGGCTCCAATCCTTTCTATCATTTGTTTACAACTTTTTCCAAGATCTTCTTTAAACTCGATTGCTTCTCTCGACCTGGCCACTAGTCATAGGATGATATGGTGTGCCAATTTTATGCCGAACACCATATTTCTCAAGGACTTTTTCTAGTGGCCTGTTGCAGAAGTGCGTTCCCTCATCACTGATTAAGGCACGGGGACATCCAAATCTCACGAAGATATTTTTCTTGAGAAAGTTCATGACCGTTTTGTGGTCATTGCGAGAAGTGGCTTGAGCCTCCACCCATTTTGACACATAGTCAACGCAGACTAAGATGTATTTGTTTCCACAGGAAGATGGAAACGGGCCCATAAAATCAATACCCCATACATCAAAAACCTCACATTCTAAAATGGGTTTTAATGGCATGTCAAAACGCCTAGTTAGAGTACCGGTTCGTTGGCATCTATCACAAGCCTTGCGAAGGCTTCAATCCTGAAGATCGTGGGCCAATAGAAACCGGATGAAAGATTTTAGCAACGGTTTTCAGGGACCAAAGTGGCCACCAAGAGGCCCACTGCGTGGCATTGTTCAATGATATCACGTTGTTCGATTTAGAACACATCTTCTTAACAATCCGTCCTTACAAATCTTGAAGAGGTAAGGTTCATCCCAAACAAATGTTTTTAAGTCAGAGAAGAATTTCTTCTTCTCCTGATATGATAATTCCGGATTTAGATATTGGGAATGCAGGTAGTTGACGATGGAAGAATACCATGGAACATCTGGAGTGCAATCGTCTATTAGCATAACATGCTCGAGAGGAAAGTAAAGGTCTATCTCTTCAGGTTCTTTCTTCTCATCATTCGCATTCTAGAAACATGATGCGCTACTACGTTTTCACGCCGCCTCTTTTATCCTTAATCGAACATCAAACTCTTGCAGGATCGGTATCCAATGTAGTAAAGCGGTTTAGCATCTTTCTTTGTCATGAGATATCATAAGCGGCGTGATCATCCACACAAGAATTGCGACTCCAACAAGTAACTACGAAACTTGTCCATAGCGAAGACTACGGCCAATAATTCCTTTTCCGTAGTGGTGTAGTTAACTTGAGTAGGGTTTAGTGTGTGGATGGCGTAAGATATAGGTTGGAATTTCCCTTTATTCGTTGTCCTAAGATCGCACCAACAAAGATAGTTGGATGCATCACACATAAGTTCGAAGGGTAGATTCGGTCAGAGAGATAAGAATCGGTGCAGAAATCAATTGATTTTAAGCTCCTTAAACGCTTGCTTGCAACTATCATCAAAATTAAAAACGATGTCTTCTAAGTAAAGTAGAAAGGGCTTGGATATCTTGGAAAAGTCCTTAATGAATCTCCTATAAAAACCGACATGTCCAAGAAAGCCTCGAACTTCAGCGCACATTTCTAGGAAAATTCATCTTCTCTATAGCTTCCACTTTTGCCCTATCTACTCCCATTCCTTTGGTTTGAGATCTTGTGGCCAAGAACTATTCCTTCATCTACCATAAAATGGCACTTTTCCCAATTTAGGACTAAGTTCTTTTCCACACGGTGGGATAACACTTGGTCAAGATTATCAAGAGCGGTCATCAAAGGATTGACCAAAGCGAGAAATCGTCCATGAATATTTCCATACACTTTTCAACAAGCCCATCAAAGATTGCCAAAGATACATCTTTGGAATGTAGCTAGGGCATTGCAAAGACCGAATGGCATTCGCCTGTAAGCGAATGTACCATAAAGGCAAGTGAAAGTGGTCTTTTCTTGGTCCGGTGGGTCTATGGGTATCTGGAAATATCCCGAATATCCATCAAGGAAACAATTAGAATGCATGTCCTGCCAGACGTTCTAACATCTGGTCAATGAAAGGAAGGGGAAATGATCTTTCATTGTAACTTCATTGAGCTTTCTATAGTCGATACAAACTCTATAACCCGAACGAGCCTCAATGCTACTTCTTCGCCTTCTCATTCTTCTCAATAGTAATTCCTCCTTTCTTAGGAACTACTTGAGTAGGGACACCCATTCACTTTATCAACAATTGCGTAAATGATACCCATGTCTAAAAGCTTAATAATCTCTTTTTAACCACTTCTTGCATATGAGGTTGAGCCTCCTCCTGGGGCTGTCTAACGACTTGGCACCCTCTTGATCTTAATCTTATGCATACAAATGTCAGGAGATATCCCTCTGATGTCTCCTACTTGCCAACCAAAGGCTTTCTCATTCTTTCTTAAGACGTCCAATAACTTCATCTCTTCTAATCGAGATAACTTGGCAGAAATAATCAACGGAAGCTTGTCACCTTCTTTTAAGAACACGTATTTGGATGCTTAGGTAACGGCTTGAGCACGGATCTGCAGGGGGTCTTCTAAACTCGATTTAAGCTCTCCACTTTTCAACTCAACATCACTTTGAGTCTACTTAGTGGTCCCATTTGCGAAGCTTCTCCTTTCAACAAATCTTTATCAAATTCAAACTTTAATTGTTCTAGATTCACCCAACCATGATTATTCAAGTTCTCTATTAATCGCTCATATTCGGGTTTCAATGACCATGACTTGCTTTTCTATGTAATCATTAAAATCATCGGACATATCTTCTATATAGAAGCCGGTTGGATAATCAGAGGTCTCTCGAATAGCTTTGGAGACACTATAGCTCACCTCCGATCACCAACTCGTATGGTCACTTGGCCTCCATCACACAGTCAATGAGGGCTCTGGTTGTAGAAAGAAAAGGTCTTCCAAGTATCAAAGGGTATTCTCATCCTTCCCGATGGTTCAGGGCGTACAGTCAACCGGAAAAGTGAATCTATCTATTTGAACTAAAACGTCCTTTAATATCCCAACAGACTTTCTTGGAAGATCTATCGTAATTGAAGGTTCATGGTTGTGGGTTCTAAAAGGTCATTCAAACCAAGCTGTTTACAGACAGACAATGGCATCAGACTTATGGATGCACCTAGGTCACATAAAGAATTTGGAAAGACTAAGCCTCCCATCAACAATGTGAGCACAAATTTCCCAGGGTCACCCCTTTTGATTGGTAGATCATCATAACTTATCATAGAGCAATCCTCACCAATCAACCGATCCATGTCTTCGAGCTTCTTTTTAGAAGAAACAACATCCTTGATAAACTTAGTATACTTAGGCATCTCAACCAAAACATCAGATAATGGAAGATTAACCTGAGTATTTTTCAAAAGATTAAGCACTTTTTCATATTTCTTGTCCTCATGCAAGGAGATGTTACTTTTTCTAGGTGGATATGGAAGTTTCTTTAAATCACTCTCAGAAAAGACTTTCTTCGAGGATGAACTGACAGCTTTATCTTCCAAATCTTTCCACCTCACCACTTTCTCACTTCTTTTACTAGTCAGGGGATCAGCCACCTGACTTTCACTGGATTTTTCATCTCTCAGGGGTTCAGCCACCTGAAGTCTTTCAAACTCTTTACTTCTCGAGGTCGACCACCGAGTACTATCAAGCGTAAGCAGAGGGCATGGATGCACGACTTCCCCTCCTGCCTCATCGCTGGCAGGAGGGGTTAGTGGTTTCCCTGGTTCGGGGGACCACTTAGTTGAGTACCAGACCTTAAGTTCATTGCACTGGCCTCTTCTCTACCGTAAGGAATTGAAGGTACCAGGTCAGTGCATTGGCTATTATTCAAATCGGTCTGAGCAACTTGACCGTCCTTTGGATTCTTTTTCGTGTGGCCCGGCGGTGCCCTGGGGGTCTAAAGCTAGCCCATCCGACCAATCTGTCCGATTTGCCTCTCAAGGTTTTTCATAGATCTATTTTGCTCCTCCCTAAAGGAGTCCCATTGAGCTTTGATATCACTTGATTGCGAGGGGCCTTGAGAGTTTTGGTAGTTCTGTGAATAAGGCTGGCTGGACCGATTTTGAAATGTAGAATTAGAATTGTTAGGCCAATTCTGATTGAACCTCTGATTTTGATTGGAAAAATTCGTGTTCAGGTTCTGATTAGGGTTTCGATTGAAATTTTGATTTTGGTTAAAATTTGAGTTTTGATTGAAATTTTGATTACGATCGAAACCCTGGTTTTGAAGATTACTTTGGCGGCGATTATTAAATCTCTCGATTTTCTTTGGCAAAAAAAGCATTAACCGGCGATCTGTCCATTCATAGGGACGAAACGAGAAGTGTGCCCACATTATCACATGTCCGGCATGTGATGGATTATCTTGTCCATGATTACGGGCAGCGATTAACTTGATAGGTCGAAGGGAAATGAATTGACATGGCCAACCATATGGCCGATTTGACAACAATTTTCGCAAAAGCGTAACTTGAGAATTGCAGTGAAAATGAAGGATTCTTATTCTTTTGATTTAGAGGCGTGGTAAGAGCGACCATCTGGCTTTGTTTCAAAGATAAGCGATTTCATTTTATTTATTCACCTCCTCGATCCTAGGAGGAGGAAGTGGTGCTTGAATAGCTTGATACGAGGGGCATAGTTATATTTGGCAATATCATCGAATAATGCCCACCCTCTCTTGGTGTTTTCTTGAGAATGCCCCACTGGAAGAAGCTGTGACCATGCCCTTAGTGAGCTCGGTCAAGCCATTTGAAAAAGCGTGTTGACTTTCCTCTGCAAGTCCAAACCATGATGGGGGCATTTTCTAAGAGAGCTTTGAATCTCTTCCAACAATCGAAGAAAGACTCATTTTCCTTTTGATAGAAAGTGAAAATTTCACTTAGGCACTGGGCTGTCTTAGATGGAGGAAAGTATTGACTCAGAAACTCTTTCTCGAGTTTAGCCCAGGTGGTGATTGACTCAGCAGGGAGAGAGTTGTACCACTCTTTAGCCTCCCCTCGTAAGGAAAATGGAAAAAGTTTCAATTTTATCGCATCCTCACTAACTCCTTGAATGCGAGTCGTACCACATATTTCCAGAAATGTGTGTACGTGAGTATGAGGATTCTCAGACTGAAAACCATGGAAGATAGATGCATGTTGCATCATTTGGATGAGACCAGGTTTAAGTTCGAAGGTTGGTGCATTAATGACGGGTAAAACGATTGCCGGGTTGACCTGGACTTCACCAGGCATGGCGTAGTCAGCCAACGTACGTCTATCGTCTGCAGCCATTATGACTATTTCTTCGATCTCGTCAGCCAAACGTCGTTCGAAATCTTGATCGGCCGTGTTCTCTTCGTCAGGAAGAGCCGAAGGACGGACTCTTCGCCTGTTTGGTCTGACTATGGTTCGTTCGAGGTCAGGGGTGTAAAGCAGTGGACCTTTCTGACTCCGAGTTTGCATAAACCAGCTCGTACACCAACACCTAAATCACGAGGTTTCGGGATTTTTTTCCTTATGCTTTCGCAGAGTGGGATTCACCGAGAATCCTTCACCCAACCTCGATGATTGAAACGTGTTCCTTGGATCTTAAAAAATTCTCGAAATTTTTTTATTTTTTTTCTCTCTCGGTAATTACCGATTACACTTAGTATTTACAGTTTTTTTTTTTTTTTTTTTTTTTTTTTTTGAAAGGAAAAGAAAAAGAAGCGTAAAAGGATACTGAAAGCGAAACAGAAAGCAGAAAAATTAAAACAACTAGACAACCTTTCGAGGTCCCGGCAACGGCGCCAAAAACTTGTCTCGGATTTTATAGCAAAGCAAAACAAACAAGTAATAAATAAATCCGGTTTACCCCCAAGTGCAGGATCGTAGTATAGCGATTAAAACCGGAGTCGATCCACGAGGAATCGAGGTTTATCTAGTTCTTAATAATTTTTCTAACCTTGTCACGAGAAATAAAAACTAAAAGCGAAAACAAATAAGCTGGACAGAGGTTGTCAATCCAAAGCCGGAAAGATAATTACGAACCGAGCTAACTAAGTTGTACCTATTTTATAACTAAAACTACGATAAACTTACTACGGTTACTACGATGAAAACAAAGCAAAAAACAAAGACAAACGATTTTTCTCAATTAATTTAACAACGAACAAGCTATGATCCACCGATTCCCACAACCTCAATTTCGACTCTAGATTATCTTGTAGTGATTTAACGAAAATTGTGATTCACCTATCGAAGGTATGAACTCCTAATCTCTTTAGAAAAGTTCGCCTATCAATCTTTTATCTTTCGATTTTAAAGATTAACGCTTTCATAACAAAGGTGTGAAATCTCTCAATTTCGCAATCTAGAAATTCGACCTAACAACTCTCGTTATTTTTAGGTTAAAAATCTAATCTTTACTACGGTGATCTAAAGTTTAACAACGACTCGTCAAGCGTTAAACATCAAATATGCACCGATCTCTCGATATAATTGCATAAAAGCGAATAAAGCATAATAAAGATACAACTTTTATTAAAACTTACAAAACAATCCAAAAGTCGAGATCGAGAGATCTTTTGCTAAGAATCGGTTTCACAAGGCACATTCCAACGCGCTTTAGCCTCTCATCATCATTTGATTGCTTAAAATCATTTTTTTTAGAGGTTATTCTTCGGAAATAACAACTATAGCAACGACGATCTTTTGATAACTGTCCAGTATTACCAACGGTACCTCGGCTATTATTCTTTTAATGGCATAATGCCTACTATATATATACTACTAATTAGGAAATATATATATATAGATATATATATAGTTAGCTAGATATATATATATATAAGTACTACAACTAATATATAGATATATATGTATGCGTGTAAGTACATATATATGTATATATAGATAGTTATATAAATATATATGTATATATATAGATAGATATATATATATATAGCTATATAGTTAGATAGTTAGTTATATATATATATATATATATACACTATAAATAAAACAAAAAAATAAAATGAAAACAAGAAAGAAAAGGAAATTATACATATATATATATATTACTATTACAAACAAGAAGAAAAATGGCCGAAGCAGGGGCAGCTGCTTTTGTGATCTATTCAGCCTATTTATAGAAAATTTACCAATGCCGGATCGATCCGGGAAAAGGGCCGGATCGATCCGGTGTAATCATTGCAAATCCTAACAGATTCTATCAAGATCTTCGGATGATTTGACATATATTGGATTAAAACTTAAAATTCATATCTTGAGTTGTAGACCTCCAAAATTGCAAACGAAATGCCAAAATTACGGTCTCGAGAAACTCTACAACTTTCATGAAGGACTCTTCTTCAAAAAACGTCTTCTTGAGTACCTCGTGTTCCTCCGAGCGTTTTGCGACATTTTACTGAAATTGAATCAATTAGCCACTTGACCACCATTTGAGTTATAGAAGTCCGATTGACTTGATTCAATATCCATTGGAAAGCTTTCTTGAAGATATACAACTTTTATTAAGGAAACTTCTTCAGAAAATGTCGTTTTGATGAGTCATTTCATTACGTGTCGTTTACGACATTTCATCGATATGAATCGATTAGCCACTTTGACCATAACTTGAGTTGTAGAACTCCAATTTACGTGATTCAAAGTGCGTTGGAAAGCTTATGTGAAGATCTACAACTTTCATTAAGAAGTCATCCCCTGAAAATGCCTCTAAGCTAGGTCAAATCTCCGTCGAAAATATGTAACGATTCAAGTACTTAGGAAAACGACCCTTTTGAACTCGTAAGCTTGTGGCACCTTCTTCTAACCTCTAAACACATCTTTTAGACTCAAAACATGTCGTTACGTGGAATCTTGGTCAATGTATAATCCTGCAATGAACCACCAAAATACCAAACGTAAATCCGACCACGACACTCCGATTCTTAAACCGGTACAAAAACTAGTAAAAACACATAAAAACACGATATTTTATATAAGACTTACTATTTATATAATTAGATAAAACCTATAAATTAATGACTTGATTTGATACATAAATGCTCAAAATGGTATCAAAAGTGGGGTGAAATGTTATAATAATAACAGTGAATTTTTCCGTCATCAGAGGCCTAAAAAACGAAGTCACGTAATGTAGCATAGTGATCTAGATGGCCTACCCGGAGATAGATCTAGTTTAGGGGATGACTCCCGTAGCCAATATAAAAGAAATACGAATCGGATTAATAGTTGTCGAGTCTAGCTTAATTATATAGAATCTCTAGATCCAAACGATAACATAGTAATTGGGGAGGTTAATTACGTTGTTTATGTGTTGTGTCGAGTTGAGTCCTTTATCTTTCTTGTCTTTCGTTGGTCGTAGAGATCGCCTTTGTGTCCTTGATATGAATAATTAATTGTTTGTATATATATGACCCACAATTGATTCCTGTCAGGATCGACCTCGATTTATTATATAGCTATACTACGATGGACTAGTCCTCTTGCTAGTATTGGTTTATGGTGGTCAAGTATTTTATTATCACTTGATCTACGTCATCAATAGTAAAAGCTTCGATCTTTTGTCTTGTTCATATACTCTTTGCCCTCTAATTTTAACACAAATTTTATATTCGATTCAATCTCCTTGTGAAATCGACCTCGGACTCTGAACGCACTACCTACGATCGACCGGGTCCACTGCCGGTTAGAAAGTTAATTTTGCCTAAGGTTTTGAGTTTCTATAAATTGTATTTGATCGAGCCGGATTGCGAAATCTCTACCTATCAAGTATCACACCCAATCACTACTGCATGATCGCCCCGTGGCTAGGGGAAACCTCAATAGTGTCAAAGCATGACAATCCACACCGTGATGCCATGTAGACTCCGGTCCTAAGGATAATTACACAACCGCCACATAGTGTGACACTTATCCGTGTACGTGGGTCAGTCTAACGTATGCATTCTCTAATACATGTCCACGTACAGTCCAAGTGTCTTTACACTTCGATAGAATAGATCTATCCCTGCCCTTGAAGACAGAAGACATCTAATACGTGCTAGCCTATTCGTACTATCAATGTCCTGTTTAATAGTACATCAGCCTAGAGACATTTAAGTATCAAACTTATTAAAGTGATTAGAGATCTCATCAACCATAATCGCCTATCATGGTTTCTCTTTCACAGTTTAATACTAAGGACGTTATCATATAACAATTCACAATTGGATCTTTAAAAAAACAAATATATGACAACATAAAAGCCATTTTATATATGTATAAACATAAAGAAATAGTAGAAATGATCCGACCCGGTCGGATCCGGTCCAACCCGATTGGGTTTAGGACATTATTTCAACAATCTCCCACTTGGCCTAAAACCAATCACTCGCACACACAAGACCAAGTTGAAACACAAGAATCTCATGCAATACTCGCAACCACCCTTAGCCGTGAACGGATCACTATCCGTGGGGACTCAAATCATCTTCATACCATGCTCCAAATGATCAAGTCAAAGGAACCACCTCAACACACACTCAAATCTCCGACGAGACCCTGGTCCTTGCTTCAAGCAATGAATCCACTTACTATATCAGCTATATAGAAAAGGTGGAAGAACCGTACAAGGTTCAGGAATGAACCTTCAGATCCATGTCTTCGCTCCTGCTTTGCACCTCTAAGGCAATCACGTGTTTTGGCCACGAGTTGTAGAACTTACTGTGACCCATAGCCAAGAACATTTCCGACTCCTTTGTATCACTTAATCAAAGTGACTGCAAACCCAGACTGTAGCTCCCACTTGCCTTTATAAGACTCAGGATATACGTCTGTATAACTATATTTATTCTCTTCCAAGTTTCGATAAACTAGGAAATTTTCCTTAACTTGTTTAAGGATATTCTCGACATTCACCAGATTTACTTTCATACTTGCTCATGACTCTTCATGGACTATGAACATCCGGCATTACCTTTCGCAATAGCGAATCAAACCTTTTCATAAGCATCATCTTTCACCTAATCTTTAGGACTAACGTCCTAACATAGATAGATCTTGAGAACACTGGCTAGCAGTATCCTCGTCGCGATCTATGCTAAACTCTTTTAGCATCACATCTATATAGGTAAACTATAATCTAACAGCAGTTAATTCTATCACTATAGATTCTTATTTCTAAAATAAGAACTGCTAATCCAAGTGCTTTCGTAAAGACCTTGAATTACCAAACATTAATTGACTGTGACATGGGGTGATAATTCTTGAGAGAGATAACCAATACCTTACTCAAAAATCGTAACACACTCCCACTATCCATCTTGCACATTGGGTATATCCTTCTTTTGACTAAATCAAACTCATTTGATCATCAAACAAAGAAATCGTCTAGAGAAACTTGTTTGAGTCCATAAATGGATCTCACGGGCTCACATATCATGTTATCGTCTATGAACATCGGGCTTTAGCCCAATGTATTCAACACTATCATATAGCCATGATACGAAGTTATAACAAGCATAGTCTGAATAGAGGCCGGGCTCGGTGGCAAAGATAAAGATAATTACAAGGTTTACACCCGTAGTCTTCACCGTCACTATAGCCTTATGGTAATCATATTACTATCCATGTCGCCTTTCAGGACATTCCTCTAGGTAAGGCAGACTAGGTTCACAACCTAGTTGTCAGCGATGGAATCTAATTGAGATATTATGGCTCTGGCCATATCTCTCAATCTTGCCTTTCAAACATTCCTTCATAGTCGTGAGATATTCATTCATCAAGATGAACATACCAGCAGCCTTTTCAGGCTTGAGGTTATCCACAGACTTACAGAACTTTTATGTGCACTGAGCAGTGTTCTACACCTCATCGCAATGTGGCATCTGCTCACGTTCCTATGGTTGAATATATCTTTGTGGTTCTCAAACTCTTTTGAGATCTTATTTACTCCCACTATTTCTTTTGGAAGAAACACTTTCTCTAGAAGACAGCATGTTTGGAGACAAACATTTTGCTCCGCGGACAAGTAAATAATATCTAGCGTACTTGCTAAGATAATCCACAAAGTTGCATATGTCGTACTAGGCTCCAAGCCTTTCTAACTCTGCCTATGACAACTTCAAATCATCGGTTAAGATAGATTTGACATTATCCTCTTCCATATTTAATATGGAATTTATTCAACCTTTATTCTTTGGAACTCGGTTAAGTATAAGGGCACTATCCCGAAACGGGTAAGGGATACTTCGCATGGCCTGCGTCACACCTTTATCATATAAAGCGTTGTTTCCATTTTGGGAACACAATCTAATGCGTATCCCAAAGATGGTATCCTTCAAGGAGAATCTTATTCCCTTTCAGGCGACTTACGAAACACCACCCGAGAGAATTAATTACTTCAATCCAATTGAAGATTAATTCCTAAGTAGCTCGTCAATCTCATATTCGTACTAGCTCGAATTTTTAAGGCTTTCCAAATTATCGTACTTCAATAAGTACATTCAACTATTTCTAAAAATAGTCATAGAGATTAACAAACAATTATTTGTGGCATTAATTGTCATAAGCCAACAAACATCGGTATGTTTAGGCTTTAGACAATTTTTCTAGATTTTATAACATTTTCATAAAAGGGTATTTTAGTCATCTTTAGATAAGATACATATCACCCACATGATTCATAATCACATGGTTCAGACATCATCTAAATGGCATTTGATTATATGTATCTCTTTTAGAGAGTCGTCATCTAGAACAACCACAAATATTAAGGATAACAGCAACACAAATATTTAGTTGAGATTTCATCACACATATCAACTATATAGTGACATCAATCTAGTATGTTAGATTCATTGACCTTCCAACTTTATCGGAATAACATTTATTCTTTACAATTGAATATATCTACTAAATCCTAACAAATAACAGAAAGTATGTTCTTCATAAGAACCGGAACATAATAACATTTATTTAGTTCCCTTATCAGTTTACTAGATCCAGAATATGGTAAGTGTTACAACGTTTGCTTCACCTTCCATATCTGTATTTAATGTTTCTAATTTAATCACACTCGTAAGATATCATATATCTAAGAGTTGACTTGAACTTAGATAGATTTATCTCAACACACTTGCCTAGAATAGAGACTTCAATAAGTTCTCTATTTAAGCATATGCCCTAACTTTCCTTTTTAATCCTTTAAGAACTTGTAAATATTTTTTAGTGTAGTCTTCATAAGACTTAAGAAAGATCACAAGAGCTATGTCTTTGATTTCCTTTCATAAAGAAAATTAAAGTTTATTAAATAGTTTATTTAACCTTTTGAATCGTGTTCAAAACATTGACTATTTAATTAACCTTTAAGCAATGATAGAATTAAGCCGATACTTAAATCTTTTAATTTTGAAACAACCTTTCCAAAATTAGATATGGCCATTCTTATCCAACGTTTGAATTAATTGTCATCGCATGACTAAATGATCATCTTGGATCGTATCCAATATTTGATTAATTCGTTTGAAAATTATTTCAAACGATTCAATCATGAGCTTCCGCTTTCATTAATAATTAAAGCCTTGGAGTACTGCATCAGATATGTAGTCTCATTGTCTCTAACTACTTTTACGGGATTGCTCGTGTCATTGTTTATTTTAAAAGGATTAAAATTTCTTAAATATTTGAGAACGTTTCTCAAAAGGTAACAGTCATAATTTGGTTTTACTAATCGAGAATTAAAAAAACATAAATAAAAGTTTGCTAAAACTACAACATAAAATAAAGATAAAAGAGTGTTGTTGTTTATACACGTAAAATCAAAAATGGTCTTTCGGTTTATGATTTTGCTCCCACTAGTCAACTACTTCCAATTGACTTTCAAGAATTTTCCAAAATTCTTCAGTGGCTGAGATCCAATCTAGTTACCTCGATTCCGGCGGTGGTCGATCAACCAAGATAATTTTGAAAGGTAGGTAACACCTTACCATTCACATCTCTATGTGATTCTCAGTGGTTGACTAGTCAACTCTTTGACGATGCACATCACTATGTGTTAGCCAACCCCTTGTCTCTAAAGTCAGACGGCCCTGATGGTGGCCAATCACCGAAAGACTCTAGTCAAGTCATAACCCAATATTCACGAGATCTCATACGATCATATCTCAATAACGACGATATACCCGAGGTAGGTCAACTCCCGGCGGTGGTCGATCAGTTGGATCCGAACACAGGCTCTTCACCATCGTTATAATATTGGGAGACAATATTTCGACTTGATTTTTGTTGTGGAAGTATTTATGTAAATTAATTTAATTACGGTCTCTTCAAATATATCTATCTCTATAAACATACATCCTACACATTTATCTAGATCGTGTCTAGTCATGCATCTATCGTATCATATAAAATAAATACAAGCACAAAATAAATAAATGCGTAAAGTAACTAGTATGATCATGGACTTTTCCTAGGTGCGGTTTCGAATACAAACTGACGAAACCACGGGTCACAATCTAAAGGTAGCTGCAACCGTCAATAGGATCTTTAATGCGCCATCTCCAATGGGGTCTTTATTCTTCTTTTCTACTTTCTTTGGTCTCCATCTTCTGCTCCATTCTTGTTACATTTATTTCTATCTAACAAAATAAATACACCGTACACGGGGAGCTAACGGGAATGGGATAAATCTGAGAAAATAAACTGCCAGTCACGCGTTTCATAACGTGCCTCAGAATAATTTTAACCAACAGAAAATTAAATCATTCACAACTATCCTATTGGTCGAGTCCATGATCAATCGGGATCCATATAATCATATTATATCTACTATATCTAATCCATACAATAAAATCTTATGAAAAATCTATTAAATAATTTTATCCAATCAATTAACTAATTAACATTTAATTAATTAAATGATTTTAATCGAAATAAAATTGACGATTAATTTTAAAGCGATTTTAATTTTAATTTTAATTAATTAGAACTATTCTAAGAATAAATCAAAATTAAAATTAAGTCTCTTTGTTTCTTTCTTTTGATTCCTAATCAAAGGGATGTCCTTGATTTCTAAATCAAAATGCATCTTCCTAAACTAAATTTGGTTTAGGCACAGCCACTTTCCAAAATCAAAATTTTGATAGTGGCGAAGTCTAAGCGCTTTTACAAATCAAATATTTGAAAAGGGCCTAGGCCTATTCCAATCAAATATTTGGAAAGGCCAAATAATTTTGGTTTAGGCCTGGCCACTTTCCAAAATCAAAATTTTGGAAGTGGCCTAGGCCTAAGCCTTTTACAAATCAAATATTTGAAAATGGCTTAGGCCTATTCCAAATCAAAATTTGGAAAGACCAATATTATTTTAATGTCATGTGGCATCCCAATGGCTCAAACTATTTGAATCATTGGTTAGCCACATGACACAACTAGACAAAGAAGAAATTACCAATCACAACTATGAACAATATTGAATCACAAAAAACACAGAATAAAATTTAGGAGATCCGCTAGCATTGACCGGTCAACCCGGCGCGCGGCGGCGAGTTGCCCTGCCGCCGCGCGCTAGCGACACTGCCGCCATGCGTGGTGGTGGTGCGCGCCTTGATCGGCCGAGCACCACCCGATCCCTTTTTTTCTTTTCATGTATCACTTTTGCAATAAAAAATCTTTCATATTTTAATTATGTGATTTAAACAATAAAATTAACTACGCAAATTAACAAGCTTATTGCTTAAACTCGAAGATCGCTCTGATACCACTGTTAGGAAATCTATGCGGGAACGCAGCGGAATTCAAAAATTTATTTCTTTTTAACCAAGATCGAATTCGTTTAAGCAATAAAAAATTAAGCTAATAGACGGTGGTTACCTTGGTTGATCTAAAAGATCGACGCTTTGACCGTCTAAGGAGAGTAGTTCTGCATAGAGTCGCCCAAGTGTTCGGCCTCTACCGCTAGTCCACACGAACAGTCGGCCGGAATCCCATCATGGATTGCTATTGGAAAACTCCGGTTGCTTGACCGGCATTTTTCCCCTCTCTCTTGTTGGAATAGTGTCCTAAACCCAATCGGGTTGGACGGATCCGACCGGGTCGGATCATTTCTACTATTTTTTTATGTTTATACATATATTAAATGGCTTTTCTGTTGTCATATATTTGTTCTTTTAAAGAACCAATTATGAATTGTTATATGATAACGTCCTTAGTATTAAACTGTGATAGAGAAACCATGATAGGCGATTATGGTTGATGAGATCTCTAATCACTTAAATAAGTTTGATACTTAAATATCTCTAGGCTGATGTACTATTAAACAGGGCATTGATAGTATAAGCGAAGCTAGCACGTATTAGATGTCTTACATCTTTAGGCGGGGATAGATCTCGTCTATCGAAGTGTAGAGACACTTGGGTATGCGTGAGCGTGTATTGAAGAATGCGTCACGTTAAATGACCCACTTACACGGATAAGTGTCACCTTATGTGGCGGTTGTGTAATTATCCTTAAGACCGAGTCTTCATGGCATCACGGTGTGGATTGTCATGCTTTGACACTATTGAGGTTTCCACAGCCACGGGGCGATCATGCGGTAGTGATTGGGTATGATCTTGAAGCATCACGGAGTATACATGATTGGTAAATGCGGGAATCGCGTATCTATGATTGGGATCGAATATCCGAAATGGCCTTCTTATAAGTAATGTCTTACTCTCGTGAATCTTTGCAAAGTGGAAGTAAACGAGTTACTTCGAGAGAGCATGATATCCAGATTATAAGATACGGTCGTTGATGTTTTGACACTCGACTAACGACCGTATGGATATTATTACAGCGATAGGATTGTAAGTTACACGGTAACTGTTTCACATGAAAGGTAGTAGTCATTGCATTTGACTCTTCCGATGATTGGGGGTCACGGTGTGTTGCTAGACGCTATCCCGTGATCGTTAGGCATGAAGGGAATTTTCATAATTTGCACTTTGTGTCTACGGCCAACATATTCGGAAGCCTATCGGGTCACACACATATGAACATCTAGTCGGATTAAAATGTGGTTATAGTTGATAACCAAATAAGGAAAGAATTTATCTCGTACTATAAAGGTTATAGTGGTAAATTAATATGGTGGTATTTATTTATTATGAATAAATAAAATACAAGATATTAATTATATTAATTAAAAAATATTCCGGAAGCCAATTAATGGCTAAAGGGGGCGCATATATTATTGTGTATAAGATACACTTGGATTGTGCAATTTAATTAATAGTATTACTTTATATTAATATTAGATATTAATCTATAAATAATATATAGAGGAAGGAATTTAACCCGTTTTCCTCTGATTACCCGACCCAGACCCGGTAAGAAAACAAAAAATATTTAAAAAAAACAAACGCACTACTTATAAACTGCCGCATAATGCACGACTCTATCGTAACGCCTCTTTTTATTATTATTATTTTTCCCACTAATGCGCCTCCTTTAACTAATGCATTTCTGAAAACACTCAACAAATCATTAATTCAAACAAAAATATTCAGATCTCCTAAAGTTTCTCTAACCTCTAAACAATATATTTTCTAATGACTCAATGGAATTGATTTGAAAATTTTCGGCATGTTTGTTTTCACTATCAAATCGATTTGATTTTCAAACTCACGTATGATTTCACAAAGTGAGTTTGTTTTACTTAAAATTGAAAAACACACCAAATCATATTTCTTTCGTAATTAAACCACATAATAAATCATTAAATCTCATGATCATATTTTTCTTTCTAATTTACGATTATTTGTTAAAATAGATTGATTAGATTGGTTTTGTGCGAGGCTATTCAGCGTTGTCTTCTTGATTGTCATGGATTTGCATTGATAGATTACATTGGCCCGCCTCAATGATCCTCTTAAGGTTTATTCTTGCTTTTTCTTTTATGGTACTTTAATGGTGTTTCAAGCATATGTTACGAGAATTTTTCCTCTGTTCTTTTTTTTGTTTTGTTACATGAGGATGAGAGAGTTTGTTACTTAGACTTGATGTATTTGTGACTGCATCGAGGAGAAATGAGGATGATCCATGATTTTACCCCAATCTTTGGATATATGATGAAATTACCAAACTTCTCACAATTTTCGCATTAGATGGAGGAAGGAAACAAGAACAAGGCAACAAGGGCCGAAGAATACAAGTACCTTGAGTCGATTTCTACGGGCGGGTTGGGCAACATAGACCCACAATGATGCATATATGAAAGATCGAGATCATGATCCGGGATGTATCGGCAATGATTTGCAATGTTTAATTTTTGTCGAGGTTTTTGTCGCATATATCGAGAGATCGAGATCATGATCTGTTAAACCCGTGTATAATTAAAATAAATAAAGCGAATAAAATCAACAACAATTTTATTGATCTTGATAAACAATAACAAAGAAATGCAGAAAGAAAAAATAAAAGATATTGGCGATCGAGCCGAGGCGAACTCTGTCCTTAAGACAAATTTGCCCAGTATGTACCCGTTTTGCAAACAATTGTCTCCCAGGAATTCTCAGATTACCTTTCGAATAAGCGATGCTTGCAAACTCTACGAACAACGACGAAGCGTACAATGCTTGAAACTCTTCACTTGATGCAAGAAGAAACGTGTATGCGAGAAGAATGTATGTATGCATGCAATGCAGGGTTGTATTTACGTATACGTGTGTTTTTTCCCATTCATGTAGCTCGTTTATATAGCGAGAGGACATGGAAAAGCGATGGAAAATGAAGCGACCTCATTTCGAATTGAATGTCATAAATATCATCATTATGTTGGAACTTGGAAAGCCTCAGCTTTAATCACGACTTAAAGTTGGATAGGAACATGAACAGTCTTACTCTCGTGAGGTGAGCCTCGGCTCGGTAACCGATTGGTCGATTCGGTGGCGAGCCTCAAAGCAACCCTTGATTTGATTTTCAACAGATGAGCCTCAGCTCAGCAACCTTGATCAGTTTAGAAGACTGAAAAACTCAGCTCAGCAACCTTAAAAGAAATTAACAGTTGCAAAACCGAACTCTGACTGTGAACCTTCAAACCGAGCTGCATTCGTGTATGCAGGACACGCGGGCATGCACAAGCCCAAGGGTAAATCCGGATTGTTTTGTATGCAGGACACGCGGGCATGCACAAGCCCAAGGGTATATATATACTAGCCGAAAACCCGTGCCATGCACGGGATATATGAACATAGCACTTATTTTTTTAGGGGACATCACAGAAAAGAAAATTGCATTTTTTAAGAGTTGTATTAGTATAGCAATTTACAAAAACCATCTAAATAGAAATGAAACACATCATCATTTTTGTCCAACACGATTTTGATTGATGAAGTTGTAACCATAATCGCATATGAAGCAACAAACCTTGAAAGCAAGAGTGAACTCCCATTTACTACATAAGCAAGGTTTTACGTAGTTAGATCTCCTTTTCGGACATGAGAAATTTTACGGTGATTCAATCTTCTTTCGACCAAAGGTAAAAGAATTTTATAAGAATTTCTCAAATCCATTAGACTTTCCAATACTTATTTCAATTGAAAAAGCCCATCCGCAATTCATGTTCTAAAGCAAAAGTGAGCTCCATTTACAACAAAAGCAAGGTTTTATGGTAGTTAGATCTCCTTTCAAAATTTAAGGTTTTAATGGTAGTAAGTAGTTGGTACTCGATATTTCAAATATGAGTTTAACTTCTGCCCGGTCATTAACAAATTGGTTGAACTGCATAGCCTCGTCAAATTTAAAAATTAAACATTGTAGTCATTGCCGATACATCTCCGGCCAAAAAAATGATTGATAATTTTACCTATAAAGGTTAGAGAAACATTAAAAGAAGCCGTAAACTGCAAAACTATGAGATACATGAAATTGATGTTCATGTCATCACAAAAAATTATTTTTCTCAAACCGAAAGTAAAAATTGTCTACAGCCCAATCCGCAAGTGAGACCACGGATGATAAAAAGAAAATTCTTAGCGTCAATAGGAAACATAATTAAAAAATATATATATATATATTATTACCTCACATGAATACATTTCACTCCCTTCATCTTGTCACATACACCTTATTCCAGTGTTGATCTTGATCTCGATCTATTCCCGGATCTGTTGGAGAAAATGTGGAATTGAATTAAAAATGAATTAAAAATGATTTTATAATCATTTTATTCAGTGACTTTGTAAGCGTATTTCGGATATATTCTTGTATAGAATATATGTAATGTTTTATTAATTCTGAAAACTACATTGAGTCGTAGATGAATTCGAGGATTTGGAATCATTCAATTCGGATAACGAGTGAATGAGAAATTAACGCTTAAAGTCGGTTTGTTGGAAAATTGATGATATGTCATAATGGGCCTATTGGGCTTAAGTGTGTGTTATGAAAAGAAAAAATGGGAAGAAACTTTTCTCCCACATTGGTTGGAAGAAGGAAAAAGAAGCAATATTTATATGATATTGTTTTAGTGTAGTTGGAATAAGAAACCAACATTATACACCGTTCTCTACGAGGTGTGCAAATCAATCGGATTTACCCTTGGGCTTGTGCATGCCCGCGTGTCCTGCCTGCATACGAATGCGGCTCGGTTTGAAGGTTCACGGTCGAGTTCGGTTTTGCAGCTGTTAATTTCTTTTAAGGTTCTTTGGTGAGTTTTTGAGTCTTAAAGCGATCAAGGTTCTTTGGTGAGGCTCGATCTCTTTGGCAGAATCAAGGGTTCTTTGAGGCTCGGTCAATTGGGTGAATCAAGGGTTCTTGGTGAGGCTCGATCTGTGAAGTAAGGCTATTCATGTTCTATCCAACTTTAAGTCGTGATTAAAGTGAGGCTTTCCAAGTTCCAACATAATGATGATATTTATGACATTCAATTCGAAGTGAAAGGTGTTCATTTTCCATCATTTTTCCATGTCCTCTGCTATATAAGCGAGCTACATGAATGGGAAAAAACACGAAGACTGAGAAATACAACCCGAGAATTGCATGCATACATACATTCTTACGCATCTTGTTCTTGCATCAAGTGAAGAGTTTACGAAGCATTATGCTGGTTAAATCGTTGTTCGAGTTTGCGATACCGCTATTACGAAAGGTAATCGAGAATTCTGGGAGACAATTCTTTGCAAACGGGTACATACAGGGCAAATTTGTCTTGGGAGGGCGAGTTCGTCTCGGCTCGGATCGTCAATATCTTTTATTTTTTCTTTCTGTACTTCTTTGTTATTGTTTATCAAGATCAATAAAATTGTTGTTGATTTTATTCGTTTTATTTATTTTAATTATACACGGGGTTTAACAGGATCATGATCTCGATCTCTGATATATGCGACAAAAACCTCGACAAAAATTAAACATTGCAGTCATTGCCGATACATCCCGGATCATGATCTCGATCTTTCATATATGCATCATTGTGGGGTCTATGTTGCCCAACCCGGCCCGTAGAAATCGACTCAAGGTACCTGTATTCTTCGTCCTTGTTGCCTTGTTCTTGTTTCCTTCCTCCATCTAATGCGAAAATTGTGAGAAGTTTGGTAATTTCATCATATATCCAAAGATTGGGGTAAAATCATGGATCATCCTCATTTCCTCTGATGCAGGTCACAAATACATCAAGTCTAAGTAACAAACTCTCTCATCCTCATGTAACAAAACAAAAAAAAAAGAACAGAGGAAAAATTCTCAGAACATATGCTTGAAACAGTCATTAAAGTACCATAAAAGAAAAAAGCAAGAATAAACCTTAAGAGGATCATTGAGGCGGGCCAATGTAATCTATCAATGCAAATCCATGACAAGCTGAAGAAGGCAACTATTTGAATAGCCTGCACAAAACCAATCTAATCAATCTATTTTAACAAATAATCGTAAATTAGAAAGAAAAATATGATCAGTGAGATTTAATGATTTATTATGTGGTTTAATTACGAAGAAATATGATTTGGTGTGTTTTTCAATTTTAAGTAAAACAAACTCAGTTGTGAAATCATACGTGAGTTTGAAAATCAAATCTGATTTGATAGTGAAAACAAACATGCCGAAATTTTCAAATCAATTCCAGATTGAGTCATTAGAAAATATATTGTTTAGAGGTTAGAGAAACTTTAGGAGATCTGAATATTTTGTTTGAATTAATGATTTGTTGAGTGTTTTGAAATGCATTAGTTAAAGGGCGTGCATTAGTGGGAAAAATAATAATAATAAAAGAGGCGTTACGATAAGTCGTGCATTATGCGCGGTTTATAAGTAGTGCGTTGTTTTTTTAAATATTTTTGTTTTCTTACCGAAGTGCAGGTCGGTGTCAGGAGGAAAGCGGGTTAAATTCCTTCCTCTATATATTATTTATAGATATATATGTGGCGTGGATCATATATGTGATATGTATCCACTCACGTGTCTAGGAAATTGATATATTTTAGTAGTACATATTTTATATATATAGATTTATATATGTGATATATACACATGTGTAAATTGATTTATGGTAATAAAATAAAGATAGTCAATATTAGATATTGACAATATCTTAGGAATATTCAATATAAGATATTGACAATATCCTAGATTTATTTGATATAAGATATTATAATTAATGAGATAAATCAATCATTTATATTTTCTTTATTTTATTGGGAAAATGTTTTCTTCTCCTCCACTCATATTTGGGCGCCATACCTACTATAAATAAGAGGTGAGTGTCAAGCTCTTTTGTACAACACAATTCCAAGAGCTAATAGTTCTTGTGTAAAATAGAGATCATCCTATAGAGAGTTGGAGAGAGGGGAAAAAGACCGGTCTAGCAACCGGAGTTTTCCAATAGCAATCCATGATGGGATTCGGTGAGTTGTTCGTGTGGACTAGCGGTAGAGGCCGAACACTTGGGCGGCTCTATGCGAGAACTACTCTCTAGAGCGGTCAAAGCGTCGATCTTTTAGATCAACCAAGATAACAACCGTCTCTAGCTTATTTGTTTATTGCTTAAACGAAGTCGATCCTGGTTAAAAGGAAATAAAATTTTAAATTCCGCTACGTTCCCGCGTAGATTTCCTAACATCTCCAACTCTCTATAGGGTGCTCTCTATTTTACACAAGAACTATTATTTCTTGGAATTGTGATGTACAAAAGAGCTTGACACCTACCTCTTATTTATAGTGAGAGGGGCGTCCCATCCCTAGGTGTGAAGGAGAAGAAAACATTTTCCCAATAAAATAAGGAAAAAATATAATTGAATGATTTATCTCATTTAATTTAATATCCTACATTAAATATTTCCAAGATATTGCCAATATCTTATATTGACTATATTTATCTTATTACCATAAATCAATTTACACATGTGTGCAAATCTATAGTCATTAATATCTAATATTAATATATGGTAATCTTATTAATTAAATTACACAATCCAAGTGTATCTTTATACACCAACAGTGCCGCACCATATGCCAAAGATTTGACATCCGGAATATTCTTTAATTAATATAATACTATGATTAATTAATTTACAAAATACACGTACATCATATATATATATATATATATATATATATATATATATATATATATATATATATATATATATATATATATATATATATATATATTCGAAATTATATGTATCAATATACATATTTAATTAATCAACATAATTAATATCTTGTATTATATTTATTCATAATAAATAAATACCACAATATTAATTTACCACTATAACCTTTATAGTCTCGAGATAAACTTTCCTTATTTGGTCATCAACTATAACCACATTTTAATCCGGCTAGATGTTCTTATGTGTGTGACCCGATAGGCTTCCAAATATGTTGGCCGTAGACACAAAGTGTAAATCACGAAAATGCCCTTCATGCCCAACGATCACGGGATGGCGCTAGGCAACACCGTGACCCCGATCATCGGAAGAGTCAAATGCAATGACTACTACCTTTCATGTGAAAGCTTGATTACCGTGTAACTTACAATCCTATCATTTGTAATAATATCCATACGATCGTTAGTCGAGTGTCAAAACATCAACGACCGTATCCTATAATCTGGATATCAAGCTCTCTCGAAGTAACTCATTTACTTCCACTTTGCAAAGATTCACGAGAGTAAGACATTCCTTATAAGAAGGCCCTCGGATATTCACCCCTACTGATAGGGTACGCGATTTCCAGACGACCAAACATGTATACTCCGCATGCTTCAGTATCACACACAATCACTACCGCATGATCGCCCCGTGGCTAGGGGAAACCTCAATAGTGTCAAAGCATGATAATCCACACGGTGATGCCATGTAGACTCCGGTCCTAACGATAATTACACAACCGTCACATAGTGTGACACTTATCCGTGTACGTGGGTCAGTCTAACGTACACATTCTCTAATACATGTCCACGTACAGTCCAAGTGTCTCTACACTTCGATAGACAAGATCTATCTCAGCCCTTGAAGACAGAAGACATCTAATACGTGCTAGCATGTTCGTACTATCAATGTCCTGTTTAATAGTACATCAGCCTAGAGACATTTAAGTATCAAACTAATTAAAGTGATTAGAGATCTCATCAACCATAATCGCCTATCATGGTTTCTCTATCACAGTTTAATACTAAGGACGTTATCATATAACAATTCACAATTGGTTCTTTAAAAGAACAAATATATGACAACAGAAAAGCCATTTTATATATGTATAAACATAAAGAAATAGTAGAAATGATCCGACCCGGTTGGATCCGGTCCAACCCGATTGGGTTTAGGACACTAATTCAATAGAAACTGCCTCCAGGTTTCAAGCTGCTAACCCACGTCAAGTCTGCAGATTGAAGAAGTCCATTTACGGTTTGAAACAGGTAAGTCGTCAGTGGAATCATAAACTCACCAGCTCTTTACAAGATCTTCATTATCAACAGTCATGACATGATCATAGCATGTTTTTCAAAACACAAGGCACTTGATTTCTTGATAGCCTTAGCATATGTCGATGATATAGTCTGGCGAGGAATTGCATGTTTCTCATTGAAGAGTTGAAATCCCACCTTCATTATTTGTTTAGAATCAAGGACACAGGTGAGCTCAAATTTTCCTTGGACTTGAAATCTCACGCTTTCGAGAATCATGGTTGACTATTTCTCAGCGTAAGTATGCACTTGCCCTTCTTGAAGAGTTTGACATGCTTGATTGTAAGGCGGCAAAGACCCCAATGAAGTCGAAGACAACCCTCTCTGAGTTATTGTCTAACAACACTCAGTACAGAAGCTTAGTAGGCTAGTTACTCTATCTTACCATTACCCATCTGGAGATTAGTTTTGCCACACAGCAGCTTATTCAGTTCTTGGCCAATCCAACCATACATCATTTCCATGCTTCACAGCAAGTTCTCAGGTACATTAAGTCTAGTCCAGGTAAAGGGTTGTTCTATCCTGCACATAATTCACTTGTTTTAACTGCCTATGCTGATTCTGATTGGGGCACATGCAAAGATACTAGAAGAAGCATCACTGGATATTGTATGTTTGTTGGTGATTCACTTGTATCATGGAAAACTAAGAAGCAAACAACAGTGTCACGCAGCTCCACAGAGGCAGAATATCGTGCTTTGGCATTGGCTGTGTTAAATACAATGGTTGTGCTATATTGCACATGAGTTTGGTTCTCCTTATTCTACTCCTATCTCTTTGCATTGTGACAACACTAGTGCTATCAATCTAGCCAAGAATCCTATTTTTCACGAGCGCACAAAACATATAGAAATTGATTGTCACGTGATCCGAGACCATGTTCAAGATGGATTTGTGCAGCTGGTCCCTATTCCTACACTACATCAAATTGCAGACATATTCACCAAGGCGTTAGACAGTCCACTTTTCTATTCCTTGCTTACTTGCCTTCATTTGAAATATATAGCTCCCCAAGTCCATCTTGAGGGGGGTATTACATATTATACTTTAGTATATGAGTTTTTATGTCTTTTATGTCTTTTTGCTGAGTGAATAGTGGGGATTGCAGCCACCCATATAAATAGGAGTTCTATTTATTCTCAACAAAATAATAAAAAAATATCTTTTCCCCTTTTATCCTGTTTGTCTTCGTTCATACTCTGAGAAACCCTAGTTTCATTTGCTAAGATCAGAAAAGTGGATCAAATCCACTTTTCTTCACGTTGTGTAGACTAAGGTCATGGAATTAGATTTGGATGTTGAACTGCAAGTAGGAGGCATTGAAAGGGGTTGGGCTGTGTGTAATTTTTTTATTTCTTTGTTGAAGATGAAGACGAGGGCAATTGATGATTTTATCTTTAATTGTCTTGGCAGTACCTTTTTGTGTCCTAACGATACCGGGCGCCCCCTTCATTTTGTTTATACTACAAAATAAAAAACACTCCCCATAAATAAAGGGATCCTTTATTCGCACCACAACAATCTACTACAATACCACAGTATAATGAAAAAATGTGTCATTTAAACACCTATTACTAAATCTACCTCTACACCCCATTTTCTATTCAAAGTAAACAAAAAAAGACTTTTACCAAGCATTTTTTACTACCTCCAGATTTTATTATCTTCATGTCCTCCTCCACACTTTTAAAATTAACAAACTCCCCCTCCCCACTCCCCTTCATCATTACTATTCTGCTATTCTATATTTTTTTAGCCTCTGTGCTTTATTAAAAAACGCACATGATGTTTTTTTTTTCCGGTATGGCCGTATGGATAGGAGAAAAAAAGTGGAGGTACTTTTAGCTAGAAAACCAGCTGATCCAGCGACAAGAAGGGTCATATTTTCAAGGAAATTCACAGCATTTCTCAATCCCATTTATGGTATTTTGTTGAGGAAAGAAGAGAAAGAAGATTTAAGTTGAAGATATAAAGAAAATAATGAGAATATATATTTCAGTCATGAAGATGGGGAGAAGGGATGGGTGGGATTCAAATCGGTAGCGGGGGGGTTCGGATCGAGGTCGGAGGAGCAAGGTTTAGATCGGAGGCGACCAGATTGCGGGGTGGGGGTGGGGGTGGGGGTGGGGGGGAGTTTCAGATCGGGGAGGGGGAGTAGGGGCAGTTGGTTTCAAGTGAGGGAGGGAGAATGGTAGTGAGAGATGAAATGGTTTGAGGTGTAGGATGGTGGAGATGGTGGAAATGGGTGGTGGTGGGTGGAGAATAGAAGATTGGAGGAAGATGGATCGATTTATTATTTTGGAAGTGTAGGACTAATTTTGTTATAAAAATTGGTGTGGAAATAGTATAAAAAAAAAGGGTGTAAAAGTAGATTATGTGGTGTAAGTAAAGAAATTAAATTATTTTAAAAATCAATGTGGTGCAAAGTAGAATTTTGTTGGTAGGTGTGGTGTAAAAAATAGAGTATTGCAACGGTAGGTTTACTGTAGTGCGAATAAAGACTCCCTAAACAAATATTGAACTACTAATAAATTGTCTATATAGTCCTATTTCATCTTTTCAATGTCGGTATAATTAATTTTTGACTAAAACCTTGTTAAAAAAATCAATAATCTGAACGCACGATTTATATCATGGGTGTATTAACGATAATCTGACCATTTGTGCCACAACATGATATACACCGTTGATTCTTAATGTAGACGCATTCAGCATTATTATATCTATCAAGATCAATGGTGTAGATCGCGTTATATATTTCGTTGTGTCATGACGATTGTGTGTCTATTATTATTACTAAAATGCAAAAAATGGGAATTCCCCATTTGCCCCTCTTTTAATCATCATCAAATCTTCTCTCCATTTCCCAAATTCAAATTTTCAATATCAAATTCATTCCTCATATATATATATATATATATATATATATATATATATATATATATATATATATATATATATACTAGAAAAAAACCCATGCAATGAGTGGCGGATCAGGAATATATTTCAGGTGGTGTCACGAGATCAAAAGCTACATCTTTTATCCAAAAATTCGAGTGGGTCACGAAGTCTAAAACATCATTTTTATCGATAAAATAATGACTTTTTAATAATAAAGCTACATAGTTTTAATACTTAAAAAAAAATTAGAAATTGAGTGGGGTCACGTGACTATTTGGGTATCTTTGGATCCGCCAGGTGCATGCAATGCACGGGTAGATGCTAATTCGAAAATGAAGAGGGTTGAGAAAATGATATATGTAGAAAAAAACCGTGCGTTTATATGAAAAAAAAGTAAAACCACTAAACCTACGGAGAAAAAATAAATTTTCCAAAAACATATTTAGTTATCTTTGTGTCGAAAGTTAAAGTACAAAATTAAACCAAAAGCTTATTAAAAAAAGAAGGGCAGAAGGAGTATATACTGAAAAGTGTAAAAAGCATTTTAACAAAGAAAATTTACATTAACATATCATCCATTTGTAATAGTCTGCTTCAACTCATCAAAAGGATACATATCACTAAAACAACCATTTTGACAAATTTTCAACATTGTTGTCGGTCTTTCACATATATGCATAATTATAAATTACTAAACTCTTAAGGCACTAAACTAAAGTAAAATGAAATCATCAACAGGCAAATAACCACTAAACTGAGAAGCAAAAATAAAATGGGAGTTAGCAAAGGCAAGGTAAGGCATGGCATATGTTATCATGCCTAATAGACAAAATGCCTCCAGTCAACTCAATTCAAATCAAGTGTCTACTACAACTCAAACTCAAAGTGAAGATGATGGAGTGATAAGGTGTTTGGAGTTATAAGGTGCCAAAAATTCAAAATTATGTGTAAAGGTAATTGGCAAACCAAGGGCTGTGAGTTCAAAAATAAAAGATAACTAGAGCAATGTGTGTGGATAATTTCATCTCAAAAATTCAGAAAAGTCGACAGACAAACAATTGAAGATCACCTAATGAGCTTTGGTTCAAATTTGAAGATCATGATCTAAAAATTCAGAATTTAGACTTATATAAAATTCAAAATTTAAACTTATATTGATTCAAGTTCTAGGATAATTATCTCTTTGTTTTTGAATAATACTAGTGCTAGCTATAAATTGCCCCTGTTGGGATCATTGTAAAGCATCAAAAATTAAGCAGCAACATTCAATAAAGTCTCTCTTTTACCTGTTTTTTATTCTGCAATTTTATCAGTCCAGCCGCATCTTTTTATGTTTTTTCACATGGTAGCAGAGCCAAAACTGTGTTAAATCCAACCTTGAAATCAGCCAAAAACAAAATTTCAGATCAGTTAATTTTTTTTCAGCACAAAACCACATCAGTTTTTTTCAACACAATCAGATCACAAATCCAACACATATTCAGTTTTTTTCAGTGCAGACACCAGATCAATCGCACTCAGTCCACAATATCATTCATCTTCATTCAGTTTCATCCTTTTTTTTTTTCAGCACAGACTTAGCACAAATACACAACAATTAAACACATATACAGTTTTATTTTGTTCTTTCACGAATCTGATTTTATTTTTCCTTGGTCGGTTCATCGACATAATCCCAGAAGCACACACGCCCCTGTTTTAGATTTTAAAAAAAAAAAAAAAAAACAACCGTGTTATTCAGCTCCTTTTTTTTTTGTTTGCCTTTTTCTCCTTTGTTTTTTGCTTACAGGTATGTCTAGCCTATCACTCAACGTCACCAGTTTCGTCACCCTAAAGCTCAATCAAAGCAATTATCCATTGTGGAGAAAGCAAGTCCTTGCCCTTGCAGAGAGCCAAGAACTCCAGCAACACATAACAGTCGAAAAGTCAGCACCAGAACCACACATTCAAACCACAGATGCAGCAGGGGTTGTAACACAGACAGACAATCCAGACTACACAAAGTGGAAAAAGGAAGATCGGTTACTCAGGGGATGGCTCATTGGGTCATTATCTGAAGAATCTCTAGGCATAGTAATTGAGTGCGGACCACGGCATATCTGATCTGGAAAGCTACGAAGGATGCTTATGCCCAAGATTCTCAAGAAGCGAGTTCACCCTCAAACAACAATTAACTTATCTTAAGAAAGATGACACCAAGAACATATCGGATCATATCGAGACCGGTTCAAAAGCCTGCAGTGATGACCTTGCGACCATTGGGAAACCCGTTCAAGATTGAGAAAGGTCTACTTTCTCCTTACAAGTCTAGGACCCTCACTATGAAACTTTTACCACCTGATGCTAAAACCCCTGACCCGACATACCTTTGAACTGGTATCCCGTCTCAAAGTCTAGACCAAAGAAGGACATGGTTCTCCACAAACACGGCCCATACACAATTTACCGCTCAGTTGCTTACTACACTCAACACCAACCTCCACAAACTCAAACTGAACAACACCACACTTCAAATCCGGGCATTCAGACCTTCCCAGGACAATATCCTAGCCAGCCTTCAGCCTACACAGTCTCTCCTATGGCCTACTCAGCTCCAAACCCGACCCCAATTCATTATCAGTCTCAAAACACTCCAACCTACCTGCGCTCGGCCTCGGTTCCCGGCCCGCTACTATGGTCAAAACCCGCCCGAAACAATCAACAAATCAGACCACAACATCAAGTGACACAGATTCACATCCACTTTGGAAGAGGATTCCAAGCAGCACAAAGACGGAAATTTCAACACCAACCAAAACTATAACTACGAGCAGACACAAAGGAGGCCTGCACCACTGGCGAAGAAGGATGACCCCGGAAGAGAGGAGAACATCGAAATGAGAGATGCCAATCTTGTGGGGTTATTGGCCACATAGCAAAGATATGTTGGTGGGTACAGAGAAGGATCACAGAACGAGAATCGCCTCAAGCATTGGCGGCTCTCACATTAGACACATCCATATCGACAGCGAGTTGGATTTGTTGACCTTTGGAGCCTCAAATCACATGACCGGTAAGTGCGCTATGTTATCTAATATCTTCGGTTTGGAACACACACAATCTGTTCTTATTGGAAATGGAGACTCCTTACCTATCATTTGGCATAGGCCAAGCACACTTAAAACAATCACATCTTGTCATGCCTTTAAGAAATGTACTGTTAGTCCCTAGTTTAACAAAAAATCTGTTATCTGTTGGACAACTAACACATGATCAATCAGTTACTTGTGAATTTACAAATGATTGTGTTTTTGTTAAGGACCAGGCAACAGGGAAGACACTGACAACAGGAATAAAAAGGGGTGATTTGTATGTGCTGGAAAACCAACTTGAACTCTATTTTTCACATAGATTTAGTCGGCTCCCATCAACTATGGCATCAAAGGTTGGGACACACCCAAATGAGCCTTGTGCAAAATTTGAAGACCAAAGGTTTTATTGAAGTTCTAGGTCAATAAAGGCATGATTCCTTATGTGAAAGTGTCAACTAGGAAAGTTAAGCAAGTTTCCTTTTATGATTACGAACATGTTAGTATCTTAGTCCTTTTGAAACTATTCATTGTGATTTATGGGGTCCTGCTCCTATTAAGTCTATTGGTCATTTTTCTTATTATGCAAGTATTGTGGATGACTATACCAAATTTACATGGCTTATTCCTTTAGTTCATAAGTCTAATTTTTTCTCTGCTTATTTACAATTTGAAACTATGATCAAAAGGCAATTTGATAAAGACATAAAGATTTTTCATTGATTTGTGGGCCAGATTTACCAATGATAAACTTAGAGCCCACTTTTCCACTTACGGCATTATTCATCACATGTCACCGCCTCACACACCTCAGCGATGATTAGAGTGTAGAAAGAAGGCCTGAGAACCATTAGGAACTAGGGATGACCATGCTCTTACAAGAATGTACCCTGTATCTCTGAGGCAGAAGCCTTTGCTACCATTTGTTTACCTTATGAATAGAGCGCCTCCACAGTCCTCAATAATGAGTCTCACTACTCCAAACTATACCAAAAGGATCCTACTATTCTCACCTCGGGTTTTTGGTTCCAAGTGTTATCCCTATACTTGGGACACCAAATCCAACAAATTTGACCCAAAAACCGTTCATTTGTGTGTTCATTGGTTCTGACATGCAACATAAAGGATCACAGTGCTATCACCCTTCCACGAGAAAAGTCATCATTTTCGCCATGTAGCTTTTGATGAGGTGAGTTACCATATAAACCAACCGCTCATGCAAAAATTAATCCCATATCGCCCTCAATCGAACACTTTTCCGGAATGGATTGACTCCCTTCACACCCCTCACGATCATATAGACCTTACCTCGTCTCTCACTCCTCCAGACTCACCCTTCACCATTCCTGATTGTCCCATTCCAAATCCCCTACATACCCCTATCACTCAGCCTTTCATCCAGACTCCAAATCCCATCCATCCCACACCAGAAAATGACCACAACATCCCTCACAGTCCACCTGCGTCCCCTGCCCCCTCTGATCATACCATTTCTGACCCTGACTCCCCACCTCCTTCTCCACCTCCTCAACCTTCCCCCATAACCACTAGAGCACAACATGGCATCTTCAAACCCAATCCCAAATATGCTCTCATGGTCTCCACTTTTCCTCAAATACCTAGAGAACCAAAAACTATCACTGAAGCCCTCAAACACCCAGGTTGGAAAGCAGCCATGCTAGAAGAACTAGCCGCCCTTAACGCCAATGATACTTGGGACCTCGTTCCTCCTAAACCACACATGCATACCATAGGGTGTAAGTGGGTTTTCAAAGCCAAACTTAAACCAGATGGCTCCCTAGATAGACTCAAATCCAGACTTGTAGCCAAAGGATACAAGCAAATAGATGGAGTAGATTATCATGAAACCTTCTCTCCAGTCATCAAACCAGGCACTATTAGACTTGTTCTATCTATTGCTTTGAGCAGGAACTGGGACATTAAGCAGCTGGATGTCAAAAATGCTTTTCTACATGGCTTTGTTCAAGAAGAGATCTATATGGATCAACCTCCAGGTATGAAAGATCCTGCATTTCCTCAACATGTATGCAAATTAAAAAGGGCTCTATACGGACTCAAACAAGCCCCTAGGGCTTGGTTTGACAGGCTCAGCACCTTTCTTTTACGTTATGGTTTCTATTGTAGTCTGGCTGACCCTTCCTTGTTTGTTTATCAGTCTGATCAAGGCTCACTTTATCTCTTATTATATGTTGATGACATGCTCCTCACCGGTTCTCACAATATCTTTGTTATCCACCTTCATTGCTCTACTCCACATGAGTTTGCAATGAAGGACTGAAATAAATCTTCATCATTTTCTTGGTGTTGAGATTATGCATGCGAGTTCTACACTTCATATGTCGCAAACTCATTATGCCCTCACTATCTTGGAAAGCTCAAATGACGAGAATGCAAACGATTGCAACTCCATTAGAACTCAAACCCTATGCGGCCCCTGATGCTCCACTCATAACATACCCTACATACTACAGACAACTGATTGGCTCTCTACAGTACCTCACCTTTACCAGACCAGATATCAGCTATGCAGTCAACTATGCTTCTCAGTTCTTACAAGCTCCTACCTTGGCACACTTCAAATTTGTCAACAGACTACTCAGATATGTCAAAGCTACCCTACATCTGGGACTCCAACTACATGCTGCGTCTACTCTCTCCCTCTCTGCTTTTTGATTACACCGGGCGTGTGTCCCTCACCGGAAGATCTACCACTTGGTTTTGCACTTTTCTTGGACTAACCTTATTTCTTGGTGTGCAAAGAAGCAAACTCATGTCTCGAGATCAAGCCACGAAGCGAGAATATCGTTCTATGGCTCACACCAGCTTCTTTGAATTGGTGCAGCTAGAAGCTACTTATGTGCCGACTACGTCTCAAGCTTCCGTCTCCACCAACACTCTATTGTGATAATCTCGGTGCTCTCTGCCTCGCGATTAATCCGGTCTTTCACTCAAGGTCCAAACATATTGCCACTAGACTATCATTTTGTTCGAGAACAAGTGGCCCTGAGCAAGGTGATTACTAAACACATTCCTACTCATCTTCAAGTAGCGAGACATCTTTACAAAGCCTACACTCGATTTGTTACTGTGATTTCTCACCAAACTATGCCTTCACCCGAGGCCTAGTTTGCGGGAGGTAATAGACAAAATGCCTCCAGTCAACTCAATTCAAATCAAGTGTCTACTACAACTCAAACTCAAAGTGAAGATGATGGAGTGATAATGTGTTTGGAGTTATAAGGTGCCAAAAATTCAAAATTATGTGTAAAGGTAATTGGCAAACCAAAAGTTTGTGAGTTCAAAAATAAAAGATAACTAGAGCAATGTGTGTGGATAATTTCATCTCAAAAATTGAGAAAAGTCGACTGACAAACAATTGAAGATCACCTACTGGCGACTTTGGTTCAAATTTGAAGATCATGATCTAAAAATTCAGAATTTAAACTTATATAAAATTCAAAATTTAAACTTATATTGATTCAAGTTCTAGGATAATTATCTCTTTGTTTTTGAATAATACTAGTGCTAGCTATAAATTGCCCCTGTTGGGATCATTGTAAAGCATCAAAAATTAAGCAGCAACATTCAATAAAGTCTCTCTTTTACCTGTTTTTTATTCTGCAATTTTATCAGTCCAGCCGCATCTTTTTATGTTTTTTCACAATGCCATAAGAGATGCTTAATAATGAGAATGATGATAATAACAACAACAACAACAACAACAACATTAATATATACCGCGCTTTAAAATGATGTTGATACTTTCCACAGTTGAAGCATCATATGAACTTCAAATGGCCTGGATCGCGCTTGTTGCCCCTCCATTTCTTCTCAATCAAATGAGTAACTGCAGCAGATAGTTCGTTTAAGTTTGAAAAAAAAAACGTCGAATCAAATCTGTGGACCCGCCAGAACATACAACAAAATTGCCACAAAAGATTTATCAGAACACATGTTTGTACAATTAATAATTGTAGACCCATATTAATCAATCACATCATAATCAATGGTGAAAAAATGTGTTGTGACCATTTTGTCGTGAGTTTATGGTGGAGAACTATCACTACTCTACACAGAATACGGGAGAAAGACCTTTGCATCTTTTTAAATTGACTGAACCATGTCAACTTATCTTTGAAGGTGAACTTCAGAAAACCTATACGCTGCGAATACATAAAGTGATCAGAGCCTAAAAGTTTCAAGTTTACTTTACACCTTAAAGTTGTAAAGCTATCTATGCAATCAAGTAGCAATCATCTTCAAGCCAGCAATATTTTACAATGGCAGAATGTATCAAAGATGTTTCCATAATCTCTGAAGTGGTCTTGACCATAATTGATTACCTCAAAACACCACATATATTGAATCAGATGAGAATCATGCGGTGACATGCCGTCAACCAAGGTACAAACCTGGTGCACTGTACTGAGAAGAGGAGGCACATATGCTAGTATATTCAAAAGAAACACATGCTACCATAGGTAAGATTTATACCGAGAAATACTTTACCTAATCTCGTTAAAAATGCTAGAAACTTGGTGCCAAAAGTGCATGCAATTTAATTCTCTTCTGTGGCACAGTAGCATTAGAACGACTTCCCAACATCCGAAAGAAAATGACATTCAAACCACAAAAAAATAATACATAAGGATGCATATGGAAAAAAAAAAAAAAAAACATGAAAATGCAAAAGAAAAAGGTTGGGAATATTTTTAAAACAAAACATGGGCTCACTAAATGAT
This sequence comes from Gentiana macrophylla, assembly GCA_026214975.1. Classification (NCBI taxonomy): domain Eukaryota; kingdom Viridiplantae; phylum Streptophyta; class Magnoliopsida; order Gentianales; family Gentianaceae; genus Gentiana; species Gentiana macrophylla. The sequence continues at coordinate 85,295,942 of CM047807.1, forward strand.
AATAGGACAACATGTTGAGAAAGATATGATAAAAATTAAAGCAAACTTATAGACTCACCAAATCATTATCCAATTTGTAATGGTTTGATGTGGTTTTGTTTTTATTATAGAGTTGAACATGCAACACATTACATGCATGAGTTTATCAATGATTGCTCATAATTGTAGTCATAAATTGATTTCAATCAGACTAACATCAATTAATTCACTACAACCAACCGGGGGAAAAGAAAAGAAAAAAATGTATTAGATGGTTCATAACTACCAAGTATACGTGGAACCAACGATACAACTATAATTGAATTCATGCCAGATAAGCACTCCTATGATCTGGTTATTTATTTTAAAGAATGTACAAAGGGATCAAAGTAATCAAGGTACGTAAACATCCCCGGTCGATATAAATATCTTCTTAGGATGACCAATTATTAGAGTCAAATTATCGAATGTTTCAATCATTCAAACAACGCAATTCCTTGGTGGGTGTTGTGAGTGTTGGTGGGTGTTGTGAGTGTTTTGATTTGGTGGTTGTAGGAGGAGGTGGTGGCGGGTGTTAATGGTGGGTGTGGGTGGGTATCTGATTTGGTGATTGTAGGAGAAGGAAAGGTGGCTATGGTAGTGGGTGTTAATGGTGGTTTTTGGGTGGTGGGAGGTGTGTGAATATGGTGGAGATAAGAAGATAGGTGTTAATGGAGAAATGGAGGGTTTATCTTGATTTTTTTGAAAATGTTTGGACTTAGAAGTTAAAAAAAAAATTGTAGTGTAAAAAGTAATTTTGTTATTATTTTGGTGGTGTGTGAAGTAAGAAAATAATAAAAATATTCATGTAGTGCCGAAAGTAGGTTTTTGTGGTGTCGGGAGTAATAGGATGCCAGTAGTGAAATTGTGGGTGCCAATAGAACCAACCTATCCTCCAAATAAGAAAATATAAAAATAGACAATTGATGCGTGAATGGGCAAGCATATTAAATGTTGATTTTGCTTTAGTTGTTCAAATATATGCTAGTTTCACTGTGAAAGTCTGCGCACTTGTGGGTGTTGTGTGGGTTTGGCGGTAGGGGAAGAAATTAGGTTGATGGAGATGAATGTGAGGAATATGAATTGAAAATGACAACTTTACCCTTCATTAAAGATTTTTAAAAGGTTAATTATGAATAAATTGTGGTAAATAAAAATTATGATTGTTCAGGGTTGAAATTTGATCAATTAAAAATTTAAGGTTGTAAATTGATCAAAATGTATAATTTAATGTTGTAAATCGAACAAATAATAGTTTAATGGTATAAATTTTGCATAGCGTATAGTTTGAGGGGACGGGGGTGTAAATTGCAATTCTCCCTATGTATAAAATTCAAATCCCTCTCTTTTATTTCATACTTCTTCTTCCCCAAATCCTCTTTTTCTCTAATAATTCTCCTTCTTCTAATTATTCATCTTCTCCATCCTCTAATTCTTCATCTTCTTCAAAATCCTCCATTTCAAACTCGTTCTTTTTTGCATATAACGAGTTCGAATTTGTGTTCTTCACCTTCACATTTTTCTTCACCTTCTTCAATATGGTGTTCTTCGTGTTCGAGTTCAAACTCGTTTTTTCTGTACATAACGAGTTCGTTTTCGTGTAACGAGTTCGAATAACGAGTTCATTATCATGTATTGAGTTCAAACCCGTGTAACGAGTTCAAACAAGTTCGATTTCATTTAACGAGTTTAAACTCGTTCAAACTCGTTTTCAGAGGGGTTCAAGGGGGTTTCATGGTGATGAAGAAGATGGGTGATTAGTTCCGCGGGAGTGCAGCGAGAGCTCCGGCAAGGGTTTTGAGGTTGAAGAAGATGGGTGATTTGAGTTTTAAGGTTAGGGTTATTGATTTGGGAATTGGGGAAAATGGGATCGGGGCATTTTGGTCAAGTTTAGGGAAAAGCAGGAGAGGGCCTTTTAAGCAATAGTTGTTACCGAAAAAATTATTGGAGCAAGATTTGTGGTCAATGAGTCCTCTTAATCTAATGCTCCTATCTTTAATTATCCTAGCAGTACCTTTTTGTGCCCTGGCGATACCGGGCGCCAATGAAGGGGGGTAGGATGTGGGAAATACTTGTGTGGAGAAGGATTTTGAGGTGAAGTGACGGGTGAAACGATCAGAACCACACAGTTTAAAGACCTATTGAAACTGTGTGGTGTGTGTGTCTCCACACCGTGTGGAGACACCACACAAGAACCACCCGTAGGATGTGTGAAGTTATTGTGTGGTGAGGGAATTTGAGCTGATGTGACGAGTGAAATAATCAGAATCACACGTTTAAATATAAAATGAAAGTGTGTGGTGTGTACGTGTTATTCGCACGTAGGTACACACCACACAAAAATCTCCTGTAGGATGTACTACCTCCGTCCCATAAAAAAGTGTCCACATTTTATAATTCACGCAGATTAAGAAACTCAATTAATGTGTTGTGTTTTAGTAGTAATATACATATATACCCCTATCTTATAATTAATGTTTGTTTTCGAATATTAAATGAACATACAACAATAAATGTTAGGCTAGGGGTATGTTTGAAAAAATAGTTTTAAATGATGTATTGGTTTTTTAAATAGACACTTTTGATGTGACAAATTTTTTCTTCAAATATGGACATTTTTTATAGGACGAAGGTAGTAGTATCTACGCAAAAATTCGTCAGCCCTTAATCCGATGCATAGAACCCTAGATTCCTTTTTCTCATTTTCCCGCGCTAACAGGGATAAGTGCTCTCTCTTCCGGAGACATTCCCACCCCTTTGATTTTCTTCCTTTTAGAGAGTTTTTAACAAAGAATTTCTCTTTAGCTTAGCATTCCTAGCATCAACCCCAGGAAACAGTTAATCTTTATCCAATCCATTTGATCTGCTACCTTTCTGCCCGAGGTAAGCTTTTTGAAGCTCGCTTCTTGCTCTTTTCCAATGATTTCTTCAGAATTGAGCCTCTCATTCCATTTAATTGCATTTATGCGTACGGGTTAATTTCTTGCTTCTGTTCAATTGTTTTATTTTGTGATTTGGATTTTTCCTCCTACTAGAATGGGCCTTATGGAAAGAAAGCACAAGATTTGTTTTGTGAAGTTGTAGAAGATATGATTTTGTGTTATAACAATTGCTGGCCACTTAATTCTGCATTTCAATCAAATGAGGGATGTAGAGATCAGGAGAGGAAGTTGAAAACTTTCACGATCTGCATAATTATGTTTGTTACTGGGACAGAGATAGCTGAATTTCAATTACACTCCCCAACACCTCTGAGTTTCATTTCTTCAACTAGCCTTTGAATTTTTTTATTTTTAGCAGGAAAAATTAGGGTGTTTCAATCATTTGAGAGTTTCTCCACTAGCCTTTGACTAGATCTTTAAATTTTTCAAGAACATTTACGTACTTCTTAATTTTTTTTTGACTGATATGAAAGAGACACACTTTTCACTCTGCTATGCTTACATTACACATCACATTTATGGTTGAATAGGAATCGGTCATAACCGTTGTCCAAATTCTTACCGGTTTCCATGTATCTTGCTTAAAAAAAAGTGAGCACTTTGAATTTCTTCCACTGTTGCCAAGACCTTGCATTCAAATTCATGAATTTAGATTGAACTATTATTCTTAATCCGCCAGGACTTTTCTCTCTCTATATCTCTGTGCCAAGCATGAGGGGTAGATCTCAAATTGATGCCTATTACTTGCAATTTCATGCTGCAGATGTGTTTTGAAATTCAGTAGTATATATCTGTTAAGTAATCTGCTCTCTGCTCCCTTGTTTCAGAATGTCAGCAGAGCCTTCTCCACCAACTCCTAGCCGCGATCATGATGAGATTGAAGCTGGTAGCCAAAGCCGCATTGCTGAATCGGAGGATGAAGAATGTGCTGGAAAGCGCAAGTGATTCTGACAGGACAAGGGAATCAAATTCTAAGGTGTGGTTTGACATGTAGAATCAGTCTTGTGCAACAATATAACTGCTAGAAATAATTATTGTGTGTAAGTAGGAAAGTTATGCATGACAAAATATTCATATAAACTACCATACTGCAGAAAAGCAGACATACAGGGTTTCTTCGACTTGTAAAACTGTTGATGTAAACTTTGGTCAGGCATCATAGATTTGATCAAGGGGTAGGATCCACTTAGAAAATTGATTATCAAGAACAAGTATATGCTTTATATGTGATAGCATGATATAATGATACTGATTAGCTGCCAATTTTAAGAATTTTTCAATGAGACTACTAGGCAGAATTTCGATATGCAATTGGAAGTAGGTGACAAGGTGTAGAGTACTTGGGCCGAACTTTTGTGTACTATTTTTGATTGTTTTAGTTATTCTTGTCTTTAAATAAATGGGAGAGTGCAAGATATATCTAATAGTCTATCATGGAATTAAGGCATATGTAGTTATGTACAATACTTAACAAAACCTTTCATCGAGTTTCTTCTGTTGAATTGCACCATTATCTTCCCTAAGCAAGGCAAAGACTGAGGAATCAATATGTTTCTTAGAACCTATAACTGGGAAACTGTATGTATGTATGTATGTATGTATGTATGTATATGTATATGTATATATTGTGCAATCTGTTTGAAGAAATTCATTACTTCAAATGATAAGAACTCGAGTCCCTTTTTTATTTGTGTTTTTGTGTTTGAAATTAACAAAATGTCGGGATTTCAGATTTGTAGAAAATTATTTGCTTGGTTTAGACGCTTGGGGTTTAATTAGGAAATTAGTTTGAAACAACATCGTATTGTCTTTCAAAAGATGGTTATATTTTTCAAAACTAAAAGACAATTTTCTAGGACCCCAAAGAGTAATCTAGACGGAAGGGGGTTTCAAATGGATTACACAATTTTTTTTTTCCTTCTATGCAATTTATTAAACGCTTGGCAAGCAATAAAGTGAGCAAGGTAGAGGGGATAGAGAAAGAGGCAATGACAAACTGATCACTTTTCTGCTTTCTTGTCAACAATTTCAAGAGACTACGTGGTCATTCGTGATCGGTCTCATGTCTAGTCACCATTAGGTTTCAAGTTTGAGTAAACATTTGAGGGAGTTTAATCAATATTGCACCTATTGTAAGCTGTTATCTTAAAATATACTACTGCATACATCATGTCTACTGTGGCAGTATCTTTTTTTTCTGATGCTTTACTTATTTTACTGGCGGTTCTTTGGATACATCAGGCAAAGGAGCTGCAGGCCAACTTCGTATTTCTAAGCATTCTGAGCAAGTAAGTCTGATGCTTTTTTTTTCTCTCTAAACAATTAAATAGTCCTAAAGGAGGAGCATGGTCCTAGACTGATTGTTTATTTTAACATTTGCCCTTAATTATTGCTATGCGGAAGGTTCAATGCCTTGGTATGGTATTTGTGTTTATCACATAACAACAATATGGGCTTTATTATTAATTTGTAGTGGCATACATCCTTCATTACTACTCGTGATCAAAGAATTATCACTATAAACATGGTCTACTTGAAAATGAGCTTTTATTCTGTCAGTATCTATTTCCTTATTAAATTACAGGATTTGTTACCAGTTATTGACGATTATTAAAGTATACATCCTGGGTTACACAATGCTAACTTATCTCTGCTAGAAAAACGTACCAATGCTTGTTATTCGTGTGTCTTGCTGTCCGTCACGTCTTGCTTTGGATCATTTCTGGTACAATACACGTCTAAGTTTGCACTTCGCCACTTCCTAAGTTCTCGAATGAGATCAGCTGTACCGGCCATATAATGGTGATCTTTGATGTGTCGGCACAAATTTTTGTCTTGGACAGAACCTTTTCGGGCTCTCGTCGTCTTCCATAAAATCCTTTACGTTGATGTCAGTTTCTTTAATACCAATCTCTCTGCACAGCTACGATGAGAAGTTGCTAGGTCCCTCTCCCAGATCTTTGTTTGGTTGTGGTTTTTCTAGACTTGGTCTGGTTTTCATGACCCTAATCCAATTTTATTTTCGGCGGAGGACATAATCTCTTAGGGTTTAAGGTGACGGGTTTTTGGTAATCAAAACATCTGGATAGATTCTCTTAGGCTTTTGGGTATTTGGGCTATTGATGGGCTTCTATGTAAGATATCTGCTGCTTTTGCAGGGTCGCAATTACGCTTTACAGTTATTAACGTAATTTCTAATTTTTGTTTTGATTGAATTTGTTTTTGTAATTAAGTTATGTGAAATTTAAGGGTATGTCTATTTATTATTCTTTCCATCTACTTTTTATTAGAATGTTCTCCTGTCCCATTTAAGTGTGCCTCCTTTTTGGGATGTCCCTAAATGAGTGTCCACTCTGTTCACTAATTGACATATTTCTTTAAATGCCCGTTGCTATTTACATTATTTACAAAAAAGTTTGTAACATTAAATGCTCTAACAACCAATTAAAGGGTATAAATGTAAAATCGTGTATCAATTAATGAGATTCAAAGCATTAACACTTGTCTTAAACCATGTGAAAAGCTAAAGTGGACACTTAAAATGGGACGGTGAGAGTGTAATTTTTCATTAAGGTTAATAATAGTTAAGCCTTATACTAGTACAAAAGTACACCCAGTGTATGGTGGATTCTGCGTATGCAGCCTCCAAGGAAGGTGTGGATCATTTGGCCTAATATATGCAGCCTTACATCTTATTTTCATAAGAGACTATTTCCATGGCTTTCACCCATGACTTCTCGTCATACCTCATCTAATATTTATTGTTGCACCAAGTCTTTTTAAATCTTATACCAGTTTGAATGTTTCTAACTATTTTCTTGCCTGGTGCCCAAAATGAGACCATTACTAGTATTGCTTCGTGCCATTAAGCTTTCAATATATTTACCGAACAATATTTATAACTACAGTCTTATCTTGCTTTTTTTTCTTTTGATTTTCGGCTAAGCCTTTAAAACCATAGGTGCACAGTCACTTACACATCATCTAAGAGTAATGCACTGCTAAAACATGATAAAATGTTAGAACAACATATCACCATTGATACACAGCTAAAGTAATATTTACCAATCCAAGGGGCTCCACTTCGAATAAAAGCTTATGTACCAAAAGACGAGGAATAGAGTTGAATTCTCACTTGAGACTGAGTTACCGCTAGGTAAGGTTAGGAAGGATTAGAGAAGGTGGTAAAGTAGTACGGATGTTTCAGAATTTTTCAATCTCATTAAATATTGTATATTTGGCGCTCTGGGAAATCCCATTTTCTTATAAAACTTGGTGCAAATAAGGGAATTTCGAAAATTGCTTTAAGTTTAGATTGGATCAATAGCATGAGCCATAAATTTGATGGATTCACATTGTAACGAACAACCAATTTGATCTACATTTTATTACTTTTTTTAACTAGTTCCCATAAAATCTCAAGCTTGTGCCACTGACCATATTATCCTTTAAAAACGGCAATTAATATTTTCCTTGTTAGTGAAATGGAAGATTTTGGTTCTCTTTTTTATAGTTCATTTCCTCAATTAGCTTCTTGTGATATTCTTATATTAGCAGCTAATAGCTGTGAAAAATGACGTTTTCTGATTATTGTCAAGCATGCTTAATTGGTTCAGTGTCACTTGAATAGTAATAGGTTCAAAATATACTGCATCTCATACGTCAATAATGATTTCTAATTTTGTTTCCCTTTTTTCGGTTTTGTGCATTGTTTCTGTGTTTCTGATCTGTTGTGGTTCTAGGTATTACAAGCGTGTATTTGAGAACTTTTCTTGATTGGTGATGCCAGTGATAAGTCCTCATTGATTGGCAGTAGTACAGACTGCATGGTACACTATCATCGTTTTGGATGGTTACTCTTTCTGGCTCTTCGTAACCATGGCTTCAGCCGTGTTAAGGACCTGGTTACCTGTACTACCGGTTTAGTTTCAATTTTGGTTAGTTTTCCCTTATGCTTTTGTCCATGCCTTAAGTTATTCCTGTTTGGTCGTTACTCGTTACTTGCCATCATAATTAAAAAATTAGAATATATTTTATTTTAATGAATATCTATAGTTTATGACACCTTACCATGGCTGATGTCAGGCTTTCTTGATTATACATGTCCCTACGCGTTTCAGAAAGTTTGATATTCACAAGTCTTCACAATTTGGTGAGTTTTTTTGTTCCTTTTTTTTCTTTTTTTCTTTTTCTGAGAGGCCATTTGGTTTTATTTCCTAAATAAATTCCAATGACTATGGAGTTTTGATGTTTTTACAGTGAAGAAAGGCGACCAGGTGGACCTAATAGCATCACTTTGCAAATTATACGAGACCTCCGAAGAAGAGTTGAAGAATATGGTGGAGAAACTGAACAAATTAGTATCGGACGTGCTGAAAAAGGAATCCATCTCTGCCTCAGAAAGCCAATCAGAGAACTTGGCTGGAATTGACCCTAGTAAGTTTATACTCCTTGGTACTGTTCATTGCATCGGAATATTCCATCCCTTGTATATCATGCCTCTCTGCTGTTCTTGTTCAATGCAGATGGATTTATTTTCATGAAGGAATTGATGGATGAAGCTTTATTATCGTCTTTCGTAATGATTCTTGAAAAAGATTACGAAGAAGTCTTTCAGCAGAAAGGTGAACTTGATGAGAGAAGTTTTTTGAAAGAGGATAGCTTGCAAGCCTCTGGGAGCTTGTCTGATACAACAATAACAGAGAATACCGGTACTAAGGTGCGCTTCCTAGGAAATGATGCTATTTATGAAAAATTGTAAATTCATTGTCTATTGATCTAATTGCAGCCTTTTATTATTGTAGAGAAAACTTGACTGGATAACTTCTCCTGCAAAATCCATTTCAAGCCCGTTGACCCCATTGCGGTCTGCAGCTACGTCTAATATGAATACCACTCCTGGTGGTGGCAAGTCTGTGTTGGCAGCTACTCCTGTGAGCACGGCAATGAACACAGCAAAATGGCTCAGAACCGTTATCGCTCCACTTCCATCAGAACCGTCATTGGAATTGCAGAAGTTTTTCTCATCATGTGATAGAGATATAACCAATGATGTTGTTAGGAGGGTGCAGATAATACTAGAGGCTATATTTCCAACTTGTGGCCCTGGAGAAGGAAGCCTAGAAACAAGTTTAATGGATAATGTTTGGGCGGAACAGCGTAGGCTTGAAGCCGTTAAGTTATATTATAGGGTGTTGAACACGATGTGTCTTGCAGAAGCTCAAGTTTTGCATGCTAGCAATTTGACTTCTTTGCTAGCTAATGAGAGGTTTCATAGATGTATGCTTGCTTGTTCCGCGGAACTAGTTCTTGCAACTCATAAGACAGTGACGATGTTGTTTCCGACAGTATTAGAGAGAACCGGAATCACAGCATTTGATCTTAGTAAGGTGATAGAGAGTTTCATTAGACATGAGGAAAGCCTTCCTAGGGAGTTGAGACGCCATTTAAATGCTCTTGAAGAACGACTGTTGGAGAGCATGGTGTGGGAAAAGGGCTCTTCAATGTACAATTCTCTCACTGTTGCCAGGCCAGCTCTCTCTGCAGAAATTACTCGTCTTGGATTGTCGGCTGAACCAATGCCTTCTTTGGATGCAATCGCAATGCACGTGAACATGTCTTCCTTACCTTCTGCACCGAAGCCTGAACCTTGTAATGAAACTTTATTTGTTTTAGTTGTAATTGATGATTTACTTCATTTGTTTCCCTGTAATGACATTGGTAAACTTAACACTTCCAGTTCAGAATGGAGACATGCGGTCACCCAAAAGGCTCAACACTGAATTTAGAAGTGTACTGGTGGAGAGGAATTCCTTCACATCACCGGTGAAAGATCGTTTGTTGGCTCTTAACAATCTAAAGTCAAAGCTCATGTCCCCTGCTTTGCAGTCGGTATTTGCCAGGTGCTATTTCCTGAAATATGAAAGTTGCAGATAGTTCTTAGCCTGGTGCATATAACACTTATCGTTGTTTGTTCATTTCTTATGTCATTTATTCCCGTGTGTGCACAGTCCGACAAGGCCAAGTCCAGGCGGTGGAGGGAGACCTGTGCTGAAACTGCAATTAAAATATTCTTTAGCAAGGTAAAAGCTTACCAGTTAAATGCTCTCTGTTTTACCCTTTTTCTTAGAAAAGGTAAGAGCACCGAATAGGTCAAATCGATGAATTGACGTCAAATTAAAGGGCATGTTATATTCCTGTTTTCTGCTTTTATGCATTGTTTGTGTGTGTGTTTGGTTGTGTAGGCTAATGTTTGATTGCTAGTTATATTCATTGCATTGTGTTTTGATTTCCAAAGAGAGAACCATTTCATCATTCAAGACATATACTTACGCGGTTTTGTACATTCTTATAGGCTAGATAATATAAAGTAAAAAAGAAAGAAAGAAAACTACAAATCAACAGCAGCAACCAGAGAAATGAGACTCGGTGTAAAATAATGACCCGGATCCCCTCCCGTGACATTTCTCCTATGAACCCCTCCTGTGAAAAATATGGCGCAAAGTAAGTTTACTCTGTGCAAATTAAGCTTACTTTGTGCCCTTGTATGTGTAAAACGCAAAGTAAGCATACTTTGTGGAAATGCACAAAGCAAACTCACTTTGCATAAAGTAAACTTTGTGTTTTCACGGGAGGGTATCTGGACTCGTAAAATAAAAGGTATATTATGTGACTTGAAACTATGGATTTCGAGTTGGAAAAGCTCCCTCTTATGGGAATGAGAGGGGAAATTGTATACAACTATGGAAAAAGTGTCTCGATCTTCCTTTCTCTGAATCTACACACGCTGGATGGTTTAAGGCATTGTGCTGTCATTCTCATATGTACAAAACAATGTACGCCACTTTTGTCGGTGCATTATAGATTGTACCCATATGAAAAGAACAAACCGTTGTTTATGATTATTTATTGTCCAAACACGTGGTGGTTTTTTTCTGGATTTTCCCAACTCTTTTTCTGATTAAGGTACTGTGATACTGTCTTATGTCTTACTCAGACCATGAAGTTAGCTGCTGTCAGAATTAACGGCATGGTGGAACGGCTTCAGCAATCACAACAGATGAGAGAAACTGTTTACTCTTTATTTCAGAAGATTCTTAGTCAACGGACATATCTCTTCTTCAACCGTCACATTGACCAAATTATCCTCTGTTGCTTTTATGGAGTAGCAAAGGTGCTGATGGAACGTCATCTTTACTAAGATACGACATTTAACCCTTTTTTTTTTTAATAAATTGTCTGAGCAATTTTAAACTTTGATGTGCAGATTTCACAATTGAGCCTGACATTCAAAGAAATTGTTAACAATTATAGAAAGCAACCACAATGTAAACCACATGTATTCCGTAGTGTCTTCATTGACTGGTCAGCTGCAGGCCGTACCGGGGTATGTGAACAATTTGTATCTTTTAACAAGTCTCTATGCTGATTTGAAAGGCTAAAATTGTTTTGTTTTTTTTTTTTGTACAGAAACCGCGTCACGGTCGTGTTGATATTATCACATTCTACAATGAGGTTTTTATTCCTGCTGTGAAACCTCTTCTGGTTGAGCTCACACCCGGTGGAACATCTCAGAAAGGAGAAACCCAAGTTGCGGTGGAAGCTGGAAAAAATAATGATGGTACATATCATGTAGTCTTTTTTTGTTATAAACGTGTTTATATCGCGGTAGAGTCGGTGCAATCTGCCACGTGGTTGATGTATTTTACCTGGTGGTTAATCAGCTCAGGGACCTATGTCACCAAAGACAGCTCCATTCCCTACTCTGCCTGACATGTCACCGAAGAAAGTCTCGGCGGCACATAATGTGTATGTCTCTCCGCTGCGATCTTCAAAGGTATGCCTTTGTTGAGTTTAGTACTTCACTTTTGACTAATTGATTTGATTCCTCTCTTTTATTAGGAAAAAAAGCTTTTTAATCATTATTAGTGTAGCAGATACTCTTTCTGTTGGGATTTTTTTTCTATGTTCTCTCCATCTTGTGACTAGTGTTTTTACGTGTATTTAGTATTTACACATGTGTTTTTATGTGTAAACACGTAAAAACACCTCTCCTTCCGTCTCAAAAGTAGTGTCGTTTTAGTGTTGTTCACACATATTAAGAAAGGCTAAAAAATGACTGATGTACCCTTATTTAACTCTAACAAAAAGATTTAATGAAGCCGTTCAATTTCGCTCTTCTAATATGGCTGTTTCTTCTCTTTAGTCAAATATTCAAACCATTTATTTTTTAGTTTAAAGAAGCTGTTCAGATTTTCTTTCTTATCTTTTTCTTTTCAGAGAAGTTGTTCAGTTTTCAATTAGGAATCTCTGGTACTTTCAACTTCATTGATTGTAATCCTATAATGACACGTACTAGCTCCCTCTGTCCCTAAAAAATGTCACTTTTTTTGTATAGGTTTGTCTCATAATAAGTGTCATTTTGCAAACCAATGCATCGCTTATTACTCTTTTTTCAAACATACACATAGTCTTTCACCCATTAATTACGAGTAATCCTTTCCGAAATGAAGCATTAAGTAAAGAGTTTATATGTTCATATTAGTATCGAAACACAACACGTTAACTAGGTTTCTCAATGTTTGTGAAAAGTCAAAGAATGACATTTTTAAGGGACGGCTGGAGTATTTTTTGGACAAACTTTTTTGTGCTCAAACAACACTTATTTTGGGACGGTGGGAGTAGTATTTTTACGTGCTAATGAAGGTCTGTGTACGGAATGGAGTGACCGCAGAATGATGTCTCGTGGAAGTATGGCACAGTCATATGCTTTAGTGTGTGTGTTTTTGTCCTTTTTTTTTTTTTTTTCAGACACTGCCCCCCTTAACTATTGTGATTATATACTTTTGGCTCCTAGTCTTTCTTTTTAACAAACTGGCCCTTAAACTCTTAAAAATGCTATGTTCATCATGAGCCATGTATTTGATACTTTGCCACCAGGTGGATGCTTTGATATCAAATAGTAGCAAAAGCTATTACGCGTGTGTTGGTGAGAGTACACATGCTTTCCAGAGCCCTTCAAAAGACTTAACCGCCATCAACAATCGCTTGAACGGGTATGTTTGTTCCCCCCCGAATCATCGGTAATTACCACATCTGTTATTAGCTCTCAATTATAAACTAATGATATACATTATGTGGGCCCTTTTGTTTTCAGTAACCGTAAGCTTAGAGGCGCGCTCAATTTCGACGACGTCGATGCTGGTTTGGTTAGCGACTCTCTTGTTGCCAGTAGCCTTTGCCTTCAAAATGGTAACTCCGCATCCCCTTCCGTAAAATCTGAACAACCTGACCCCTGAAGAAATAAAACATTGTTCATCGTTTTGTGTATATATCTTCGGGTGGGGGGTTGGGAGATATAGTGATATGCAGGTTTTAGAAGATAATTGTAGAAGAAGAAGATGCAAATAAGTTTGTTTTTACTGTATTTGCATTTGGGGGCTTTTCTGTCTTTGTTGTATTTTTGCATCAATTATGGTATGTTGCAACCAACTTAATTATACTTGTTTGTTTGTAGTTTGTATGTGTTAGGTAAAGTAGTTACAGATTGTAACGTTTTCTGGTTGATGATGATAAATTTGTGGTACTCATTATATACATGCAACTCATTTCCATTATAAATGAAAGCAAAACTCATTATTATTAGACTGATATTTTTACTTTTTGGAAATTGTTATATTTGTTACATTGAGATCTATTGATTGATGTATGATTTACTGATTTTTTTTAATTTGTTGTTGAATACCAAAAAGGAAAAAAGGCTGAATTTTTTCATCATGAACGACATTTTTTTCCCTTTAAAATGCAACATATCCTATTGAAAAAATGTGAATACCTTTTCCTCTTGATTTAGAAATTTAAACTTTTGTTTTGAGGGTGAATTTTAAACTTTTTATACTCTTGATATGATTAAGCATTGTGTGAAGGAGTAAACCGGAGTCTACAGATCCTTTTGCATCACGTTACGCGTGTCAGAGCCATTAACGTTTCATTTCACAAAAACGTCGGTTTCAGTGATACTCGTAACGACAAACGCGTCGATTCCGCCGAGGCGTTACGTTGTATAAAATAATAAAAATATTTAATGTGGTGTCAAAAGTAATTTATAGGGCCAGAGGAGTAATTGTGGTGCAGTAACAAATTCGTGCAATACCAAATAGAAACTCGCGCTTTTATTATTGTAGTCATAGTGAATTTTATTGGTATATCCCCTAATTATTTTTGGTATCATATTTACATATTAAATTTTATTTGTAATTGTTGTGTGACAAATAATTATGGGGTGCTAGCCTATTTGAATCGTCAGTTTGTTGAAAAAAAAAAAAAAAAAAAGAAAAAGAAATAAACTACCCAATTATTCTTGAACCTTAATAAACTCACACCCTCACAAATATATTTATACCCATTATTATTTTATTTACTTTAAATATGAAGGAATCCAACATTAATTATCCTCATAAAAAAAGACATTGGGTTGCCATGCTGTAAGTGCATACTGAATTAGCTGTAGCAATACACACACAAATAATAATTGATCACATGAAAAGATGGACCACGACGCCAACCAGAATCAATATCCAAATTTAAAACAAATAATAATTATTAAAATATAATAATAATAATAAAAGAAACTGGTGTGTTTCCTTGTCACGTTAATGAACACCATACAGCTGGAATCTCCCATATAGCTAAGGTACCACATTGAGACAGAGAGAGTAAATAGTTAAATGTGTCGCACGTTTAATTGTGTGTAAAAATGTGTCGCACGTTTAAACATTTTATTTACACACACTTGTTGATTATTACACAGTATTTCCGTTATGTGGTTTTACACGGTGTTTCCAAATGTGGTGACCATATGGTATCGTTGTAACGTCCGTTTAGAAAGCGAAGTATTTATCCGGAAAAAGAACGTTCGGCACGTATAGTATAATATAAAATAAATTTCATATTATACGTCAGCCTCTACTACGTCGTATTGAGTTAAGCAAAACGGAAGCAAAATACTCGGTTAATTCTTTTTCAAACAAACAAGAATAGAAATTCAATATCTAAAGATAGAAAATGTAATAATTATTACTACCTCCCATTCATAATATATGTTTCATCTCTGACACTTTTCTACTTGTCCCATAATATAAGTCATTCTACATTACGTCTGGCGTTTATTTATCTTTTTTTCTATCTTACCCCTAATTATTATGAATTCAACAACTTTTCATTACTTAACAACTATTGTATTAATGATAGTCGAGGGTATTTTAGACATTAACCTTCAAATTAATGACATTCAACCAATTCCTTAATCTGTGTGAAAACTCCCAGGATGACATATTTTAGGCGGGAGGTAGTACATTGGAAAACCAAACGAAATCTAGAACGTACAAAATCCTCCAAACGCATGATAAAAGAAAATACATAGTTCCCAAAGAAACAACAAGTCTAGTATGTAAATAAAGAACATAAATAAATAAACGCTTCAACGCCGTCGTCGCCCTCAAACGTCGTCGTCAAAGTCTTCCTCAACTTCTTGTCCGCGTGTTCATCTTCTATCTCCCAAACACAGAAAAACAATGCATTTGAGGTAGAAGCACAGAGTACTCACGAAGTGGTAAAAACTATAAATTAACTAAGGTTTATAATTCAAATTTAAAAATAAATAAATTATCCTTTTTGAGACCGACTCAATATTGGGTTCACTTCATATCCATCAACATTATTGACTATACGTTTCTAGCTTAGCTTATCTTGGTTACGTCAGCACTCACGGGCTCCACGCGAGGTGTAACCACCACGAGAGGGTGCCAGCCAACAGTGGCTTGCACTGTTAGTCCCAGGTTTCCCCGGTATGCATACAGGTCCGGTGAAGCTCCCCATGTCATTTGGCCTCTAGAAGCCGATGTTCACATGTACCTAACCAAAAGTGACATGACGTTTAAGTTTATTACTATGCAAGTATGTACTCCCTCCGTCTCATTTTGTTTGGGACTTATTCCTTTTTGGGATGTCCCAAAATTAGTCCCACTTCTAATGTTTAGAATTAATTTTGTCTCTTAAATGCCAAAAATGACCTCATATAACAATTTATTGAAAAATGTGAAGAACACAAAAGGATGTAATTGTAATTGAGCTATGTTTTTAATGAGTAGACAATACATTAAATGATGTCTCCTTATTTTTTATGAGTTCCCAAAAGTCCCAAACAAAGTGAGACGGAGGGAGTATTTATTATTTGTTGTTAACTAGCCACCTAAGTATTTTCAAATAAACTCCTTCACACCTACTTCTCTCTCTCTTAAACCACTAGACACGGACAAGGCCTACCAATTACACAAACATTGATGAACTCTAGTTCATCAAAGCACAAGCCCTTTCATGCCCTTTCGACGGTCCCGAACTTCAACTACCTTGAAGAGTACATCCGGTGCCGGAACTAAACCCATCAGAAGCTCAATCGAGGCTTGTTCATGCTTAGTTAATGTTATAAGATCAAAGAACAACATTTAAGACTCAAACCATAACTTAAATCAACTTATTCATAAAAAAACAGGGCCAATGCGCCCACGCTAAGATCAAGTCGTCCGACTGAAAGCGCCCTGGCTTCATTGAAAACTTTTCTGGCGAGCGGTGCGCCCGCGCAAGCCTCTCGAATGTAAAATCCAACTACGCCTTCCCGGTGCACCCGCGATTTGGTTCCAATGCGTCCATGACTGAGGCTCGAATGCAAAAACAACATACGCTCTTCCAAGCGCGCCCGAGCGGCGTGCGCAGCGCCAAGCCGGTTGGTTCAAGTGCGTCCATGACCGAGGCTCTGAATGTAAAAACAACCTTTATGCTCTTCCAGTGTGCCCGCACTGGCCTTGGTGCGCCCGCACCAAACACGGTAAACCCCAAAAACTCAATTTTCTACCCCTAAACGATCCTTAATCGTTCCCAAACATGTTCAACATCATAAAACTCAGAAAAATAGCTGAAAAATATAACTTTTATCTACCATAACAACTCTAGATCCTTAGGCAACATGAAGGTAGGATTTCTAGCATAAAATCATATCAAACCTTAACATAAACCCTAATAAACCGTAACTAATTCGTAGGAAGATCCTCTTACTTGATAGCAAGCAATCCAATCTTCAAACTCTCAGAAAAACAACAAAACTTGAACCTTTTTGCAGGAAACCTATGTGATCATTTCCAAAATATGTTAGATTCGATCACACGCTTCGATTGAAACAAAACTACGAAAGCTATGAGTTTTAATCTCTAAAACTCTTCCAAGAACACATCTAGGTCGAAATTTCATACCTTGACAAAGCTCCAAACTTGTAGTACTGAAACGACGCCCTCTTCGCGACGATTCCAACGCTTCTACTCAAATATGAAAGCGGTTGAGAAAGCGGCTTAGAAATTGGAAGAAATCTCTAGCCCTCTTCTCTATTGCTCCAAAGCGTTTCTCAAAGCTTATTTAAGTCTGATTTTCGACTGATAGGTTATGTGACTAATGAGGTGATTATATTCCTTAAATAATCATTCTCAAAATAAAGACCTATCTTCCTTTTGCTAAATTGCTCTTTTAAAAGAAATATGAATGATAATATTTCGTTTTCGCAAAATGACACGTCTGCCCTTTTTCGAAAATCGAAATATTATAATCGTACAGTTTTATCCTGAAATGAAATTGTTTCAATCAGATGTCGTGGTACGGAGATACCATCTAAAAATCACCGCTTGTTACGCCATTAACGGTATGCTCGTAACGGTTAAATGTGTGACACGTTTTAATCTTTTTTCACACACATGTAACACGTTGACAGTCTTACTGCAATAGAGAGGTTGCGCAATACTGGTACTACTAGACAGAAGAACACAATACAGATGGACAAAACAACTACTAACATTATACATTTTTCAGTAATTTTCTAAAGGAAAAAATTAAATAAAATACTAGTACCACCAAACAGAACCATTAATTAATTTTAAAAAAGCACAAACCAAAAATAAATAAATAGTAAGAATAATCGTAATAATAGCCGTTTGATTTTATACATATAGAGAGATGCCACAGATTAAAGAGAGCACAATCAGATGAGATCAATCACAACAACCTAAACACTTTCTGCTGGAACTTGAACCAGCATATTATTTCCATTGATGTTAGCAGCAGCTGCAGTTTTTTTAGGCCTCCATTCAGTCCTAGCCTTCACAATTTCAGCCCCGGTTTCAAGTCGAAGCAAGTGCTGACATTCCACACCACCAGCCACGTCATCGTCCAAGATGGACGTAAGAGACTGCACCACGCTGTCCTTTCGACACTCCCTCCTGTATTCCATGGTCAGAGCAGTAAGCTCGTTACCTTCCAAGATGGGTAGTGGGGTACTCTGCACCACAATAAAAGCAAAAGGGCATGCCGGTCATTTCACATTATTCGCAAAACAACAACACAAAAGGGCACACGCGTTTCACACAACCAAACTGCACCAAAGACAAAAACTTTAGAATGTGAGCTGTCCACAATACTGCCCCCCATTTGAAAAGGGCCTTTACCTAATAGGCTTTCATATTCTTCATACAAGTAGAAAGATGGCAGGTGGGGTTTAAAGTTTTAATCAACCATCACTCTCAAATTCATTACTTCGATAACCGACTTGTACATGTACGGCTACGTGGATACAAATGCGCTGATGCAAGATTTTTGAAAAATATAGAGGATACCAAACTATAGATAATAAAACTACGAGGATCAGCAAATCTTAATTGTTTTTCTTTATTTTTGGTAGTTGTTCTTCATTTTTGGGTAGCACTTCATTGTTTCTTGATGGTTTGTCTTTGATTTCCCATGAGGTTCTTCGGTTTATGTATCCGAGACTCCGAGTTATGGATGTGCATGAGATCACGCGTGTAACTTTAAGAAATTGCAAGGCGTGTATCGTTAAGTACCTAAAGTGAGTATCCATGCCTGAGACGTATTGAATACGGGACACACTACCAAACAGTAGTGTACGTGCATCATAAATAATAACGAGTGTCGCTCTAGTCAAGATTTCATCATATTGAATCCATGGGTATGAGCATATTATTAATTACGAGATACTTTTGAAATAAACAAAAACTAAAAGCTCATTCCACTTTATATGTTGCACACGGATTAGTTAAGAGTGTTCAAAAATCAAATCATAGTGCATTTAAAAAGTTCCAAGATAGTTGGGAAGCACAAAGAATGAAAATGTCTCGAAAAAATTGAATCTTGAAAAGAAATATAAAAAACACAAGGAAATAACTTGCCTCAAGAATCCACCCAACATATTTCACATTATTCACGTGCTGGTTCACATCCAAATCACTCCACCTCGGCTGCAACATTTATTAAACATCAAGCTTTTAGTAACATGCATACCGTTAAAGGGATGGAGGGCTAAAACAAAAAGGAAAGATATCAAGGAAGAACGAGGTCTTACGGTTAAACGAGCTAACGTTGTTGGCTGTTGTCTCGTCTAGCTTTGGCAGCTTACGATTATCATCATCAACAACAGGCGGTGTATCCACAAAATAACTTGCAATTTCAGCTCGAACTTCATCTGGAATTTTGGACAACCTTCTTGTTTCTTTGTTCATCATCACCCAGACACTGTAATCAATAAATTCATAGCCACAGAATTTACGGAAGAAAAAGAATAACGCTTAGTGAGGCGCTATCAACATTACTGGCAAAATGGCCCAAAGGATCGCAATTTCAAGCAGCAACCGTAAAAAGCTCTAGTGAAAATGCCCATAAGGATCATACCTAGATGCTCTAGTTAATATGTTACCCGTCCTAGCATCACTTAGAAGCCAATCACGTCGCATTCCATTCTTCCCAGATGCTGCCACCCACGTGTCGACTTGAACAGAATCACCCCTAAATTAAAAATAAAAAAACCAAAATCCTCATTAACAACTATTTAATACACGACCTAGATTACGCATACTGATTCATCATCCAGAAGTACAGCAGGGAAACCACATAGCCCTCCTCAATACCCATGAGCCGAAAGAGCTAATGAATAATAAGCAAATTTCCCATGACAAACATGACAAGCAAAGAAGTTCTTCACTAAGTGGTAAGGAGAGAAATATAACAACTCACCAAGTTGGATAACGATCCACTAGAACTTGCATTTTGAGACCACCCATATTAAATTTCTTTTGGACATCTCAGGTGTTGATCCAAAGCCATCACCCAAGAGCCCTGCTGTTTTGACATGATTCAGAGCAGTTTCCTGAAGGAACATCGAAAATCAGTCAAACCGTGAAATTAAAAGTAATACGGCAAATCTTCCACAACTATCATTTGAACTTAAATAAGTATTGCATCCGATAGTTAAATCGAAGAGCACACCTGCAGATGATTCATTATAGTTTCTATCGAAGCAGTCCGATCGGCCCCTATTTCATATGACCGTATGCTGAAATTTTGACGAAAAGCAAGACCATCCTGAACTATCCTCCCAATACTAAAGGGGTCCGGAAGGATGTCAGGTCGTTTTGGTTTCCAGTCAATCATCATCCATTGTTTCTCTGCAGCTAAAAACATGGTAGTAATAGCAGCCAGTAACATGCTCCAATCAGGCAGTGTGTTGATGAAGGTCCTAGGAGGAGGCGGATTCACATGGTCTTCAGTTTTGTGGTTTTCCATGAGGCCCACTTTAGTTCCATTAACTCTGGATGGAGCTTTGGCACTAGCATTCACTTGTAATCTTCCACAGGAACTGGATTTCGACTTAATCCCACGAGCATCTACACTTGAGGGGATGCTTCCCCCAAATTTTTCAGAAGATTTTGCACCACATTCGTCAGAAGACGAAGAAGGAACTTGGAAAATTGCACAAGTAGCAGCCGCAGCAACCATGATGAATAATTTATTTTTGAATTATTTAAAAGCGGTCAAAGTGAAAGCAACTAAAAAACTTGGATCAGATTAAATTGCAAGAGTTGACCCGAGAGATTGGATGGTCACCAAAATCCAACAGAAACATGCATGCTTTACCTGCAAGTCCAGTCAAATAAGTAAATAAATAAAACGGGGAAACAGATACCATAGAATTCATGTAATCGATTGAAAAAAAAGGCATAAACAACCAATGATTTGAAGCCAAGATATATTTTGAAAAATCAAACAAATATTAGACGTTGAGGAGGACTCATCAATTACCAATAGCAACAAAATTGAGTAAATCTGGTTGATAATCTGAACAAATAGCTACGCGAGGAAAATGAAAAAATGAAACGCGATTCCGTCTGGAAAGAGAGCACGAGAATTCCTTGGAAATGCATTCAAATCAACACAAAGCAAAAAAGCAAAAAAGCAAAAAAGAACGGGAAACAATGAAAAAGGACAGCAATAATTCACCCCCTTTTTCTCTCACAAACACAATCTCCTCCACGCATCTACCTGCTAATTGTAACGCATTAGACTTTTACACGGTAGCCTATCTCTCACCCACACCTAAATATTTCACCTCATCTCCAAATAAAAGCTCAAATTCCATAGATCAACCATTCAAATCTAAAAAATGAGCTAACAGAAAGAAACCGTACCTTTCCAAAATCGAATCCTCCAAAGGACAATGTGATGCAAAATCTTCACAAAATACCTCAACGATTTGAACGATGCAAAAACATAAACAAATAATATCTGATTTATAGAACCTCCTTCTGGACCTCCAGGACCAAGTTCTAGAGATGATTGTAGCTGTTTTTTAGGGTTTGCGATCTCAAATGCAAAGCTCAATTTTCTTCAAAAAAAAGAAAAAGCTACCTTCTTTCTTTACTATTTTTGGAAATTATATAAAAGATGCAGAGAAATCAAAGAAAAAATATATATAAAGCCAGCGGATGTTTTAATGGAAGAAAAAATTGGCTTCCAGCGGACTTGACTTTATATTAATTCATGTGGCCTGCTACCTCCTCCTCACTTCTCTCCGTTTTGAATTGACACATTTGCCCCTCATTTTCTCAAAAATAAATCTATCACCCTTATGTGTCAGTGTCTTTTATGTTCTTGCAAACCGACACTCAAATATAGATAACGTCTGGCAAATGTCAACAGCGTTTAAAACACACACGCAGCGTCCGACACGCCACGGCAAGCAGCGATTGTCGGACGCGTGTCGGATTGATTTAAAATAATGTTAAATTAAATTTTAAAACCGACACGCCAGCAGTGAGACACGCCCCGACAGCATGAGGACACGTCGAGGACACGGAGGCGACACGGAGGACACGTCACGGCGAGGAGACAGCGTTAAAACATGGCTATTTATATTTTTATATTTTTTTGTATTTTTGTATTTTTTTGTATTTTTATATATTTTTGTATATATATATATATATATAATTATATATATATATATATTTTTATATATATATAAATTTTATATATATATATATATATATATATATATATATATATATATATATATACTACTAAATGTCATACGTGTAGTGTCCTATATTTTGAAAGTTCTTGAGTATCATGAGTAATAAGGTATTAGTCATGTATGCCGTGTCTGTAGGTAATAAAGTGTAAAGTGTAAGTGCAACATAGTGTGTCACACATATTCAAATCATGAAAATGGGATTTGATCTGATGTTCTTAAAATACAAACTCGATTTGAACTATTTGAATAATTGATCTGTCAAATTTCTAACTTTTTTTGAGTAGTAATCTCAAACGGCTAATCGAGCTTTGCTTGAAAAATATTTATTTACACAAAATTTATTATAGAATAATATTTAATATAAATCACTAAATATAAGTTACTGTCGAGTTGTGGTATGAGTTCAGATCGAGTTTGTCATTTTTTATAGAACTTAAGTAATTTCTAAAAAAACAATCAAGCTCAGACAAGTTATTTCAAGTGGTAAACGAGTCAAACTCGATCTTAAATTTTTATTATTCAATCGAGGTCGAGCACAAATTTTTTTAGTCGAAATAAGCTCATGCCTGATAAATAACTACTATTTTAGATTCCATAAAAGTCATCAGTATTTTTTACTATTCATGCAGATTAAGAAACTCAATTAATGAGTTGTGTTTTAGTAGTAATAGACATATATACTCCTAAATTATGAAATATGAAATGTAAGTCTAGGAGTATACTCCAATAAATGTTAGACTAGGAGCATGTTTGGAGCATCGGTTTAGTGGTGAGTTAGACTATAATCTGATACGGGGGTCCGTGTTTGAACCCCGTTAGAGGAAAAAAAAAACAAAGAGTATTAAATCATGTATTGATTTCTAAATAGACATTTTTTATCGGATAAATTTTTTTTTTAAATTTGGACAATTTTTTTGAGACCGGGTAGTACTTGTCACAACCCAAAGGCATCCATATTTTTCTCAAAAAAGGAAAACGTATTATTAGATGAGATGACATTATTAAACATTACAACATGTGAATAACATTATTACAACATGTGAATAACATTACAAGTTTCATATATGGCGGTTATTTCATTGATTGATAAAGAAGTATAGTAGTAAATATTTTCCAAGAAAAAAATGAAGAAAATATTTTTATGTAATGCCAAGTAACCAAATACTGATACACACATTTGAAATTTACATTTAAATCACTGGTATTGTATGATTTCTCTAATTTTTTAAAAATTTAAAATTAAACTAAACAAGTTTTTTTTGGTACAATAAACTAAACAAGTTGATGTTCAGTTAATTAGAATATGGAATATTTGCCTTAAGTAAGTACTAGATAATATGCATTTAGTTAAAATTTGAAAGATTATAGAGGTACGATAAATTTAAAATAGCAGCCTTATCGAAAACAATATTTTGAAAATGGAATGTTTTGCCCCTCAAAAAAAAAAAGAAAGAAAATGGAATGTTTTAATTAGCAATTTTTGTTTAACAATATAAAACAATAAGACAAGAATATCATAAATAACCCTAAAAAAAGAATATCATTAAATGAGAACCTTAATTAATTAAACGATGGTGAGGGATGGGGGAGAACATGACACGTGGGGGTAATTCAAGTAAAGGTCTAATTTAAGATTTTAAGCAAATTGAAGACTAAAGTTGTTGAACTAATTAATTTGGACGCCTAACTGTTGGCAAATTAATTTAATTTGCTATTAAAAAGAGTCTTACATTACATTACATTACATTGTGTATTAATATGATAGTAATAGTATTGTACTCTCTCGTAATAATATTTTTTTTTTCAAGGCGCAGTCCTAATATTTTAGCCTGAGGGAGTACTATTAATCAAGTCATTGATTTACATTAGGGGTGTAATCGAGCCGAGTTGAGTCGATACTCCTTATGGTTTGAGTTCGACTCGATTAAAAAAGTTCGGGCTCAAAACTCGGCTCGAGATCGATCGAGTCTTAAAAAAACAAGATCGAACTCGACTTGTTAAGTACTCGATATAGCTCGACTCGGCTCGTAAGCTCAATTATTTTCCTAGAATTCATTAAATTTTTAATGAAATATGGCAATATTGAGTTTCGACTAAATCTAATCTTTCGACTCGAATAATATTTTTTAATAATGAAAAATAATATTTTATAATAAATTTAATTAATTAAATAATTATTTAATCAAGCTCGATTAAGCACGCGGGCTACTCGATTAATATTTTAAAACTCGAGCTCGGCTCGGTTAATTATTCGAGTAGCTCGACTCGAGCTCGAACTCGAGAAAAATCGAATCGAGTCGATCTCTCTTGCAAGTCGAGTCACGAGTAATTTCATGAAGAATTTCAATTTCGTTCTGTTTCTAATTTACATGCGTTTCATGAAACCTAGCATTATTATCAATTCGATTTTGGTATTACAAGCATAATTGTTTGATAATGTGACAAAGCATTATGTACATGGGGCGAGTGAAATTATCATGGAGCACTTTATTGCGTCAATATCATATCCCGTAACTAGCTTCTCTAAAGAGATAGCATCAATTCTCATTGTAGATGGAACTAGAAATAGGAGCTTGCAAATTGGAATCGATCCAATCCTTGATGCAAGACAATGTAAATAACACGTCACGGGTGTCTCTCTTGAGTAAGGTGCGCCATACTTGGTACGACCAAGCACAGTCCCGAAGAACATGAACACTAGCTAGATTCCGTAGAGACAGGGCACAAAGAGGAAGTTTTTGTGTGGTATATCCATATTCATCAACCTCATAGGTAAATAAATCTGAACCACACAGTTTGAGTTCAGTTTAAAAATAAAAGGTACAAAGTTTGTCACACACCAAACCGTAGTAAGGACATGATGCTTGCATGCAGAGGAAGTCATAAATTGGAATAGCATCGTGACGAGCTTGCCAAAGGAAAGTGTTGCCACATAAGGGGATATTGATTTGTGGTTGAGAAAGAGAATGGTAGGGTGTTGGCAGAATTTCGCCAATCAAACGTATTGGCAACATTAATGCAACAGAAAGCTTTCATGGATTCTGAACATTACGCTTGCATATGTCCACACATACACACGCACGCAAGGGCGGATCTCGAAAAATTATTTAGCGGGATCCAAAAATGTTTTTAAGAGAAAAAAAATTAATGGGTTCCATAATTTTTTTTCTATGAGTAAAACTTAACATTTTTTTTTGTTTTAATAGGGTCCGTAGACCCCGTTGTGGAAAGAGTACCTCCGCCTCTGCACACGGCTTGTTTAGTCCTAATATAAATTGCTCATAAATATTATATACTTAGTATATTGTTAGATATAATGTACCTTAAATATTAACCCGAGTCCTAATCTAAATTGCTCATAATTATACATATATATATATATATATATATTGTTAGATACTCCTTTCGTTTTTTCTAACTGTCATTTTTTAGAATTTGTTTTGTTTTTATTTATCTGTCATTTCACATTTCTAATGCAGCATTTATTATTATTTTTTTTCCACATTTACCCTTCATTTCAATATCCAAATTTTGGTACATTTTTCCATGCACTATGAATGAAGGGTAATTGTGTTGTTTTACACTTTATTTCAGACACATTAATTACTTTCTTAATCTATGTGATTTATCTCTCTCCAATAGTTAAAAAAAGGGTTTATTGTCAAAAAGAACAATTTGAACATAGAAATATGCAAATAGGACAGTGGAATATTTTTCTGGGTAAAAAGGACATATCCTTATTCCACTGTGATAGTGAAACATTATATTTGGGGTCAGTTCAACTGCAACAAACAGTGGATTTGGGGTTATGAATAGTGGATTTGTCCTTATCACCCAATTTATATTTTCATTGTCCTGATTCTCATTTCCCCCCTCTTTTTCGTCCTTTTAAACCATTCCACCTTAAAAAAACGGAGGAAGTATAATGTAACTTAAATATTAACCCGATAATCAATAGTGCAAGGCGTAACGCCCTTAACCAGAAAAACAACATTTCCACAATTGACTTTTAGAATAATTCACAATAGTGACGCTAGTTTGATGTTGTATACGAGTCATAATTAAGCGAAGCAATCGAAAATACTGGAAATAAGGCTGTGATGAAAGTCAAATTGGCTATCATTTAATATCTGATTATACTCCGTTTCACTAGCGGATCCATTAATTTTTTCCAGCGGGGCCACCGGAATGTAAACTACATTTTTATCCAAAAATTTGTTCTAGTGGGGTCACTGGAGCCTAAAACGACATTTTTAACAACAAACGACATTTTTTAACAACAAAACTATATCGTTTTAATACTAAAAAAATTCGTCGGATCTCAGTGGGGTCATGTGACCCCCCTACATAGATCCGCCCTTGCTCCGTTTATACCTCGTATTATATGTTTATAATGACATTCGGTTTTATTCTGGTGCTTATTACACCTTGGTTGTACGTCATTTCGAGACCTAGGATATAAAGTCCGGTAATCTCATCGTTTTTCAGTGTTTTGATGCATTCTCGGTCACCTTGGTGTGATGTAGGAGTTATGTGTGGTATTGATTGTGTTTTTGTGTATGAATTAGGTGTTAAGGATGGCCGAAAGGCGAGATACGGAGGTAGGAGCGTATGCCCAAAGGTTAAATGTTGAAACGGATCAAAACTCGTTGGTGTTTTCACCCTACCTTCACTTCATCTGAATTTTGATCCACTTGGGGCATTCTCTAGGCTGCAATTCTTCATAAAAGTTGTAGACCATTTAATGTGTTTTCTAACGCATTTTGAATCACTCGATTCAGAGGTCTGTACACAAAGTTATGGCTGATATACTGAACATGTGTCAGAAGGCGCGCACCCATATTTTATGGGCGCGCACCTAGAGATACTGGGAAGTCGGGTTTCGAACTGGCTATATTAGGCGCGCCCCTAACCTGAAAACTCGTTTTTCACCCACTAAAACCCCCAAACACTATAAATGCCCCACCTTCAATTAGGTCAAGTTCTAGCCCAATTTCTGCGATTTCAGCTAATTTCTCACCTTTTCTTAGATTGGATTAGATTTTGTAAATTGTTTAGCCTAGATTAACTTTATTTTGTGTAATATAAAGATCGGTGCTGCTGGGTTGTTGCAACTTCAGTTTGGATTTCATTTTCTCTCCGGTGTTCTTCATCTCCGTCTTTCGGTAATTTCGATTTTGATGTTTGTTCAATTTCTTGCACTTTGATTAGTATAATGAGTAGCTAATTTTCCGATAAACGAGTTATGTGATAATCTTCGGAATCGAACCAGCTTGTTGATTGAGGCGTTCTTGATATTTCGATTGTTGATTCTTGATGTTATTGTAGTTCTAGAGCTTATGTTTCCTAACAGTTTATTGAATTCGCGACTCGATAATTGTATTTCACGTATCGTTTTTACACATGTATTTTGCGAGAGGGTACGAGAACGGGGTCTTTAGAATCACCGAGTAAAACCGACTGAGCTGTTTAGATTCGGTTTCGTGCGTGAGGTTTATATCAATATTGTTGAGCGTCTCATAGTGTGTAGACAATGTTAGGTCAGTTAAATCTAGTCAGCGGACTGTTGAACCTGACATAGGATGCTAGATTACTACATAGTGTCTAGTCACCACAATTAGGAGACGACACCCTGCAACCGACACCAAGAATGTTACAGCAGTTCGAAAACATTTCCAAAACTTGATTTAGGGTTTGAGAGTAGAAAGTTGATTCATAGCTTGACTGTTTTTTTTTTTGTTTTTTTTTATTTTTATTTTATTATTATTATTATTATTATTATTATTATTATTTTTTATTTTTTTTTTTATTTTTTTTTTATAGTTTTAAATATCTGTTGTGCATATTAGTTCGTAGAATTGGTGATCTGACAAATCACCACGTTCAGTGATAGTGTTGACCTAAACTATGAACGAAACCGACTTTGATACTTGACCAGATTCCTCGTGGTATACGACCCAGCTTTCGTTATTTATAAGACAACCGACTCGATGCACTCTATAGGTTATAGTTGACTTACTATAAAAGCGAACATCAAGTTGTGGTCGTGTTGGGTTGAAGTTGGGTTTTAAATATAAAATCAAACCAAACCAAATTACTCTAAAATCCAATAGTTTTGTTTCGGTTGGTTTGAGTTGGTTTCAGGTTTTAATCATCAAAACATTCTTCTACTCGCGAGGAGCCAGATGAGAAGAAGTTCTCACGTCTGGTTCTGTAGTAGAGATGGAATTCAAAAACAAACATCAACTATAACCCCAAAAGAACGAGATTATGGAAACAACATATAATAAAACATTCATGCTATAAAAAGCTATACACGTATTCCATCTAAATTTTCATACCACGTGTTCATAGCAATAATCATCAAAAACAACAATTTTTTTTGGACGACCTAAGTTGTATATTCTTAATAATAATAATAATAATAATAATAATAATAATAATAATAATAATAATAAATTAAATTAAATTCATTGAATACTCACTTCAATTTTATTTTGATTGACAATCATGATAGTGAGATTGATTTTCTTTTGTTTATTTAGCAGATGTTTCTCCATTCTTCAAGACGTTTAGGGAGGAGGTTGGACGAGGAAGATGTATTCGCAGATGTGACGGCTTTAATCTATGGCTCTGCTACCATATAAACGTGTAAAGTGGTAATATTTTATTGAACGATGATTAAAGGTACAAAGGTTTACGATATGTATATATATATATTACAAAATAACTTAGCAAACAAGAAACATAACAAATTATAGACTACTAATGGGCCGAACCAAGTCCACTAATTACTTGCACTAACATTGTTTCATTTTAACATAATTCGACAAACGATTGCTTTTCATTGATTCAGTTGTTTAGTAGTATATACAATATATAGGCCTATAACAACTTGAGCAAAAGTCACATAATAAAATAAATACATAATAATAATATTTTAGATGATTCCAATAGGATCCTTGACATGCCCCATCAATCTCGTGGGAAGTGACTGGAGACGACGAATGGTCTTCAAACTTGTGAAACGAGGCTGAGCCAACGGCTAGGTAAGGAGATCGGCTCACTGATCCTTTAAAGTAATGAATGAGATAACGAGCTTGCGGGCAGCAACCAATTCACGAACGTGATGGAAATCAACCTCTATGTGCTTCGTGTGGGTGTGGAAAACCAGATTATGAGCAAGATAAGTGGCTCAAATATTATCACACCAAATGGTAGGCGGAGAGGTGAGAAGAACCTGCATGTCACGAAGAAGGCTGCATAGCCTCTGAAGTTCCGCCGTAGTATAAGAAAGTGTCTTGTATTTAGCTTCAGTACTACTTTTGGAGACGATCAAGTGCTGCTAGAGCACCAACTAACAAGATTATCACCGAGAAAAACACAATACGCCCCAATAGAGCGACGATCATCACGATCAGTGGCCCACTTAGAATCAGAAGAAGCCCGAAGTGTGAGAGAGGAACACCGAGAGAAAAAGAGACCATTTGAACTAATATGCTTGAGATACCGAAGAATGCGTTTAACAGTGACCCAATGGGCTTCAGTAGGAGAGTGCATGTATTTACTAACCTTATGAACCGCAAAGAGTATGTCAGGCGGCGTGAAGCTAAGATACTGCAAATTGCCTACGATGGTGAGGTAAAAGAAGGGTCAGAGCAAGGAGGGACATCATCAAGAGTGAGTTGGGTGGAGACCGACATAGGCGTCTGAAAGGCTTAAGCCTTGTCCAAAGAAGCACGATGTAAAAGATGAAAAATACACTTGCGTTGAGTGAGATATAAACCATCGGAGGTGGGGAGCACCTCAATACCAAGAAAATAGGACAACAAAACAAGGTCCTTAACCGGAAAATGCCGACCAAGATACGAGATAACCTACTCAACAGGGGAAGATGAAGAACCAGTAATAATAATGTCATCCACATAAATAAGGATAAATACACGAGCTCCATCACGAGAGTAGATGCCCAAGGGGGTGTCACCTTTAGAGCCGACAAAACCAAACCGAGAGCACACCGGTAAAGTGAGAAAACCACGCACGAGGGGGCTGACGAAGGCCATAAAGACTGCGGTGAAGGCGATAGACATAATCAGGATAATCAGTGTGAATAAACCCATGTGGCTGCTGCATATAAATGGGCTCAGATAAATGCCCATGAAGAAAAGCATTATGAATATTCACCTATCGAAGAGACCAACCCTGGGAACAACAAGAGAAAGAAGTATGCGAACCGTGACCGGCTTGACAACCAGACTAAAAGTGTCAGTAAAATCAATGCCTTCACCTTGATGAAAACCTTTGGCCACAAGACGAGCCTTGTGACACTCAAAACACCCATCTGTATGATGTTTCTCAGGAATCGTTTAGAGTGGCCTTAGTGAAAAGAAAAGTGGGAAAACCATGGAGTAGGCTGCCTGGCACTTCTATGTCGGATATTTTTCATTTACTCTTCACCTCGGGGACGAATTTACTATGGCTCATGTCACCAACATTTTGTGGCGAGATATGGAAGGCACAATGTGCATGGTTATTTGATAATAAGCGATTTCTATCACTAGCTCCTCTATCAGTCAAGCGAAACAAAAGACTACATCTCGTGAAATCAATAAAGAAGATGATTGTCAAAAGCCGATTCCTCAAATCGCCACATGGAAACCACCATGTGCGTCACATGTTAAGTTCAATGTCGATGCCGCCTTGAAAGATGGGTGTATGGCAATCGGTGGGCTTGTCCGTGATCACAATGGTGCTACTCTTCAATCCTTCTCAATGAAATTGGAAGCGACATTTGAAGTGGGCGTGGGGAGGCCTTGGCAATTTACCATGCCATGTGTTTTGCTATCTCGTGGGGTTTTTTCACGTTATTTCGAAGGTGATTCTCAGCGATCATTCACAAGCTAGTCACTCCCTTGAGAGGATCGCGTCATGTAACTCATTTATTACCAACAATATTCATAGAAGGAGTCGGAGGAACAAGGTCCTAAGTGTGATTACACAACAACGCATCAATTTCCTCTCTCATAGCATTACGCCAATTTGGGTGTTTAGATGCTTTGGTATAGGAAGTGGGATCTAGGAAACAGATAGAAGTCATTAGAGGTCGTTAGAATCGTTAGAAGTCCTTAGAGGCAACAAGGGCTTTAGGGTACGGATAGCGGATAAAATCAGGCCGAGAGAAAGGTTTGAGGGAGTTGGTTTTGGTGCGTGTAACCATGGTGTGGGTGGGTGCAGGCTGGGGCCGTATGACCTGTTTTGGCACAAATTTGGCATGTGGGGGCTGTGCACCATAAGAGACTCCTAAGTATGAGGGACGAGGGTAGCAACGATCCCGGCCTCGAGAAGAATTCGAAGGGTAGTAGAAGACCGGCGGTTTATGGTGATTTAGAGAGGAAGCCGGGATGTCAGACATTTTTTTTTGTGGATGGCTGTACGAGGGCCTTTTTTTTGTGTTTTTTCGCTGATGGAAAAGAATAAATTAAATTAAATTAAAAAATGGAAAGTAGGGGCGAGAGAAGTAATCGAAGTGGGGAGAATTTGCAGCGGTAATTTGTTCAGAACATGTAATTTTTTTTCTTAATAGATCTAATACTATAGCTTTGGACGCTGGTAAAAACCTTTGGATTTTTTTCCGATGCCACGTGGTGGATGAGGTGAGGGAGAAGGCAAAGGCTTGAGGAGGGGTAGAGGGTCTGTGGATCGGAGTGGAGAAGTGATAATGTCCATCTTTGACAAATCCCTGAAGATGGATGTGGCCTGAGTAATCTTTTACAAGGAAGTAAGACACATGAAATTCAAAGTACACGGAATTATCAGAGGCAAATTTGTGCATAGATAAGAGGTTTCGCATGATAAAAGGGGTAACAAGAATATCAGATAAATAAAAAGACTGGAAAGGGTAATATACAGAAGAAGAACCATAATACATAATCGGTAAACATGTACCATCGCCTACATGCACTTTGTCGAGCCCAACATAAGGGGCAGATGATAGAGTGAGATTGCAAAGATAATGAGTGAGAGGGTGGGTAGCCCCCGTATATGCATTCCAATCAGAGCCGGGATTTGAGTAAGCCGCATATGCTCGAGGCGGCCAGGGTGAGGAGCACGAGGAACCGGCGGGTGGGAGTACACATATCGAAGGGAGCAGGAAAAATACGTAGAGGCGACATGGCGCCGGAGAAGAAGGCTAGATGCGGTCGCTTTTTTTCTTTTGATTCAAGAAATGAGTTACGGTTTAGGGAAAAATTGGCACAACGAGATAGAGAAAATTGATTTGTTCTGATACCATAACATAATTCGAGAACAATATATTGATTTTCATTGATTCAATTGTGTAGTGGTGATACAAATCGATACGCCTATGACAACTTCGCCAACAAGTCACATAATAAAATAAATACATAATAATAATATTTTAGATAATTCCAACAGTATCCACGACACTTTTTTATATTTTTTTATATTTTAATACAGTAATAACTTCACATTTTTATATACTGAAGGGAAGTGTATACAAATTACAAACTTTACCTTTTTTGTCAGTCCACATTGGCCATTAAGAAACGAAAAAAAAATACAATCATGCATATACACTTGTATAGCATGTCATATTTTGAGTTTATTATTATGAATAATAATGATGTACATTTATGTATGAATTATTGCTATATTTTATCATTTTGACATGTTATGTGTTATGTGGATATGATTACTTGTAAGACGTGGAATATATGTTGTTTTTGTGAATGGAGATATCGTGTGATATTGTGTAAAAATTTATGTTGCCATTATGGTTATTGGTTAGTGGTTAACATCACATGTAGTTTCAATTTAGTTTCATTTTTTTTTTTTTTCTTTTAGAATAAAACGTCATTGGACTGGAAATAGGTAATTTTCAATTTTATTCAGTTGATTTTGACTTTCTTCCACGAAGATGGCTTTAAAAGAAATGTACTTTTCCATTTATCAAAGCCAATTTTACTTCTTACACGTTTAGCCAGTCAACTGCAAACATGATTATTTTATTGAAACCCTTTTGACTTAACATATAAATGGACTTATTGTAATTCGACGTGTAGTGAATCGAGCCCTGAGATTGTGTTTGTTTAACATACGAGTGAATTCGGGTTTGTATAAGAAATCACATTGCTCTTCACAATTTCAGTCGATGGTCGAGTTTGTATAAGAAATCACGTTGCTCTTCACAATTTCAGTCGATGTTTTATAACTCTTAATTTAGGTGTGAAATTGTTAGAGCTTAATGAATATTCTGTATTTTGTAATAAGTTTAGACTGCTATGTGTTATTTATGGAATGTCTTATTCATTAGAATCTAGCATATATATGCTAAGATATATGTATGGTTGTAAGGACACTTTTATCAATTCAATACAATAACAGAATTGTTCCAATCCTTTAAGTTGGTATCGGAGCCAATGGCCGACGCCACTGCAGCCGCCGTGAGCTCAGCTCCGGCGAGCTCCATTGCTCAATCAACAGCAGCTCCGGTGAGCTCCATTGCTCAGTCAACAACATCGATCTCGATTGGGTCTTTCACCATTCAAGTTCCTTTGTCTTATGCTCAATTTTCTCAGACAAACGCCGCTGGAGCTGGTACCTCTTCATTCGCTCAACCACCGCCGCTCTCTACGCCAGCTGGAGGTCTACGAGCTTCCTCTTCTCCACTGAACATGAACCTCTCAGGTCTGGATACCCTTTTCCTCGTACGGGTTTACCATCTTTTCCTAACTTCATGTCCAATGTTTCTTCAACTCCCCGTTCTGTTCTTACTGCACCCTTTGGTGCTAATTTGGCTCCAACTTGCACTGTGAAGTTAAACCGTGATAAATTTTTTTGCTGTGGAAATCTACAATTCTTCCTATTGTTCGAGGACATCATCTAGAGAACCATTTAGTTGATGCTAATGGTTGTCCATCCTAGTTTATTATGAGCCCTGTGTATGGACCTGTCCCCAATCCTGCCTATGATGATTAGGTGACCATGGATAATCTTTTGTTGGATGGTTAATGGCATCCATGACTGAACAAGCCCTAGTTGAATTGATTGGCTGTAACACTGTGTTTGAGGTCTGGAATAGGCTGGAAACTCTATTTAATAACATATCAGAAGCTAGAATTTTAGAGTACAAATGGGCTTTAACTAGGACAGATAAATGTGCTAGATCCATGGTTGATTACCTGGCTTTCATGAAAACCTACTCAGATGGACCAGCAGCAGCAGGGTGTCCCATCTCAAACTCGGAACTCATTTTGTCTGTTCTTGGTGGTCTGGGCAAAGACTATGAGTCTGTTATTGTGAATATCACCTCAAGAATTGGTTCATTGACTTGGCCGGAGGTTCAGTCTCAATTGGTTACACATGAAAGGTTAATAACCCAGTTCAATCCCACTACCACTCTAGATGTTCCAGCACCCTCTGCTAACTATGCAGCACAGAAGAACGGAGGACCTAGACCCAATTCTAGGTTAAACTCAACTTATACAAATCAGGATGTTGGCAGAGGCAGAGGTTCTAGAGGTAATAGAGGTGGTAGAGGACGAGGCAATGGAAGAGGTGGACAAAAACATGGGGGTCCTAGACCGTTGTGTCAAGTATGTGGAAGAACATGACACACAGATGCTATATGCTACTATAGGTATAACTCTGCCTATATTGGTCCACCTATGAACAACAACAACAACAATGTCAATGCAGGTTTTCAAGGCTCAAACCCCAGACCAAAAGCAGCCTATGTAGCTTCTTCAGATAATTTTGTGGACCCTAGCTGGTATGCTGACAGTGGTGCCACATCCCACATTGCTTCTGATCTCAATAGTCTCCATTTGAACTCAGGTTATGAAGGATCTGATACTCTTCAAATATGTAATGGCGAGTCTCTCAAAATCAATCATATTGGTCAATCTATTCTACCTGCTAAATAAACTCTAGCTTGTCCATTTTCCACATCCTTCATGTTCCATCTATTACTAAGAACCTCCTAAGTGTATCTAAATTAACTGCTGATAATCCTGTATATCTTGAATTTCATTCTGACTCTTGTTTTGTGAAGGATCTGGCTACCAGGAAAGTTCTAGTGGAAGGAACCCTTAACAATGGCCTGTATCAGCTTCATGTTCCTTCAAATATGAGGTCCCTTCACTCCAAAGCTTCAAGTGATCAATCTAGTCCTAATTTCTTCTCTAATCAGCTGTCTGAAGTCCCTTCAAGATTCAGCTCTACTAAGTTAGGTCATCAGTCTTGTGTTGGTTCTTTATCTAGTGGTAATCTAGCCAATGTGTGGCATAAAAGGTTAGGAAATCCCTCAGAGAGGGTTATGCATCAGGTTTTAAACAAGTGTAATGTGTTCTTGAAAAATAATGAAACAGTTTCCTTTTGTGAAGCTTGTTGTTTAGGGAAGCAACATGCTCTCCCATATCCTAACTTTAACAGTGTTTCTGTTTTGCCCTTTGATCTTGTTCATTCTGACCTTTGGGGGCCTGCCCTTGTGCAGTCCTCCTCTGGCTATCATTATTATATACATTTTGTTGATGATCTAACTAGATACACTTGGATTTTTCCTTTAAAATAGAAATCTGATGCCTCCACTTTTTTTACACTTTCGCACTTTTGTGCAAACTCAATTTCACAGAAAGATTAAGTGTCTCCAGACAGACTTGGGGGGGGAGAGAATTTAGGTCTTTTGAGAAGTCCCTCAAAGATTCTGGCACTTTGTTTAGACACCCCTATCCTCATGCACATGCCTAAAATGGGATAGCCGAGACAAAACATAGATCCATAGTAGAAATGGGACTCTCTCTCTTAGCACAAGCCTCAATGCCACTCAAATTTTGGTGTGAAAGCTTTCAACACTCTGTCAGACTCCTTAACTATTTGCCTACACCAGTCCTTAAACACAAGTCCCCTTTTGAGTGTCTTTTTGATAAATCTCCTAATTACTCCCTTCTTAGAGTTTTTGGTTGTGCTTGCTACCCCAACCTCAGACCTTATCAATCAAAGAAATTTCAATTTCACTCTCAGAAGTCAGAAATATGTACATCTTGGCCTCAGTCCCTCATATAAAGGTTACTTGTGTTTTGACCCCAATGAAGACTTTATATATCCAGGGATGTCACCTTTGATGAATTCTCTTTTCCTTATCAAAAGAATTCCAATCCTCTTCCTGAAACTTCAAACACTGTGTCCTCTCACTCCTTTCTGAATCCTACTGGGTGTCTACCAGACAAAGCCAGCTCTATGATGCCTAATACTCAACTCATGCCTTCACCATTTGGTTCTAATCAATCCCGTCATGTCTCTTCACCACACTTATCTCCTCCTTCAGCTCACTCCACACCTGATACTGGTGAGGGGTCACATCAAAACTCTCCTCTAACAATCTGCTGCCAGTGTCCTAGGGTAGGTGATTGCATGTGTTGACTCAGGGCATTGATAGAATATGTGAGGTCAGGTCTGAAGAAGGTGAGGTACTGGAGAGCTCCCAAAGTGCTTCTGTAGAGCATAGGATTGGTCATTGGAGTGCTAGACTGAGTTGTCTTGGGAGGTTTAACCACCATAGGAGTGGAACGTGGCTTTAAATTTTCCAACCCCAACTTGATGAGCAGCTGTTGTGCATACACATGCTGTCACAGATATAAGCCAGAGTGATCCCTCTTCACTTGAATGCCAAGAAAGTGATGTAAGTTGCCAAGGTCCTTCAATACAAACCTGTTATGTAGGGAACTAACAAACTACTGAATTTTTGTTGTGTCATTTCCTGTAATTAGAATGTCATCAACATATACCAAGACATATAACAAGACGTTGTCATTATGAAAAATGAATAAAGAAGGGTCAGCTTTGGATTGTATAAATTTCCAAATGAGCATCTGCTTTCTTAGCTCATCAAACCAAGCCCTAGGGGCTTGTTTCAAACCATAGATGGCTTTCTTTAAGTGACAAACATGAGTAGGCTTGGTGCTATCAATAAATCCCTCAGGCTGTGTCATAGAGACTGATTCATGCACAGTCCTATTGAGGAAAGCATTGTTGATGTCAACATGTCTTATAGGCCAGTCCAATGACACAACAAGAACCAGAACAGTCCTGATAGTAGAGGCCCTAGCAACAGGACTAAAAGTATCAAAATAGTCAATTCCTGGGGTTTGATGAAACCCTTTTGCTACAAGTCTGACCTTATGCTTGTTAACAGATCCATCTGGATTCAGTTTAACCTTCAACACCCACCTATTATCAACAAGGTTGTGAGCTTGAGATCTTGGCACTAAGTCCCGAGTGTGATTCTTAATCAAGGCATTGTATTCTGATTCCATGGCCTCCTTCCAAACTGGAGTTTAAAGCATCTGATACCTTGCTTGGTTCTGGTGAGGGTACAAAACATTTTGAGATGGCCAGATAGGAGTAGGTCTTAGGTTTGAAGATGCCACTCTTGGCTCTAGTTTGCATATGATGCTTATTGAGTGTTTCTTGTTGAGGTGCATGACTAGGACTAGGAGATTCAGGGAAGACAGGATTTGAGCAAGAAGGTGAATTTGTAGATCCAGGAGTTTGAGGTGAAGGAGAGGATGAACTAGGAGGAGAGTCTTGATGTGACCTTGTTAGAGACAAGGTTGTTCAAGGTGTTATGGATGTCAAACAAGTTCCCACTTTTGATCAGGTGGCTGTTCTCATGACAGAACCTCTCTCTGCTACTATGTTTCACTACTACAGAACCAAACTGAATGTTGTCTCTACTCCATTTAGTTTGAGGGGGGATGTTAGAGCATAAGGACTATTATGTATTTTGTAATAAGTTTAGACTGCTATGTGTTATTTATGGAAGGTCTTATCCACTAGAATCTTGCATAGATTTGCTAAGATATATGTATGGTTGTAAGGACACTTTTATCACTTCAATACAATAACAGAATTGTTCCAATCCTTTAAGTGAAATGATAAATATATTGAATGTCTTCTCAAAATTTTAATTTTGAACTAACTATACAGTTTCCTCAAACAAAAAAAAAAAACTAACTATATAGTTGTAATGAAGACACATAAGAAGACAAGCGGTTGTATACATTAGAGCCCTTTATTTTTATTTTCTTCCACATAATATATTTTTATCGTGTGTGAAAGGTTAGAAATAAACGATTATAATGTATGTTTTTCATTATAACCTTTATACAACGGTTGTATTATAAAAAAATTCCGATACATAGAGACATATATGAAAGGACATTTATAAAAACATTATCCTTTAGAAATTTGTCAAACTTACATTTGTAAAGCATATTTCACATTAATTCAAGATCTCTTTCCTTCGGAAAATGGAATTCGTCAGAGATCCTTGAATTGTTGTTCACCTATTTTTACTATTAATTTCCTTTTTTTTTTCTGAAAAAAATTATTATTTTTAAGGATAAGATACTATTCGCAAATCGTTCACATAAATATGCAATTATTTTAAGGCTATTATCGCATTCTGAAGACTTATCTCCCGTTTGATGAATTATTGAAGACAGTCGTAATCTTATTTAAACATTTGTTTATGTTTCCTTTCCCTTTATCAAAGAGTACAAAGAAATTTGATAGGTGTAGTTTTCATCATCATGATGAAGAACAAATCAAGGACTTATGAATCTTCATGTGCGCATTTGAAAAATAAGAAAGAGGGAGAACTGAAAACTGCATAACTTTATTGATCAACTTGATAATACTCGAATTGGTGTTAACATTGTTTGATTGATCCTATTTATAGAACATCTATGCTTTGTAATCAAGTTACGATCAGTTACAACTAACTAGTTCAACTATAACTAACTATAACTAAATTCTTGAAGAAGTGTTCGATGAAATGCCGAAAAGAACTTTACATTTTGCTCCATCTCTCGAACACTATTCTGCTGTGTCATTAAGCTGTAACACCCCCTCAAGCTGATATTGAGGTAATGTCATCTTATCCCCCATCTTCCAAACACTATTCTGCTGTGTTCCGTAAATTTTCTTGATTGGGAACTTAGGTAGGAGTCTAGTGAAGGTTGCCTTATCCACATATTTACTTAGAATGTCTTCTAGGTTGTCTGCCGAGTAAACTCGCATTCGATTAAGAACCTTGTTAAGATATTTCTCTCTCATAAAGTGACAATCTATTTATATATGCTTAGTTCTTTAATGAAAGACCGGATTTTCCACAATGTAGATCGCACTTTTGTTGTCACAAAACAATGGTACAACCTTGGAATGTGTATTTTGGACCTCTAAAAGTAGATACATCAGCCACCGTATCTCACAAGCTGTTAATGTTATAGCCCTATATTCAACCTCTGATGAACTCCTACTTACAGATGTTTGTTTCTTACTTTTCCATGATATCAGGGACTCCCCGAGAAACATTGTGTATCATGTAATGGACCTTCTTGTTGTAGAACAACCTGCCCAATCTAAGTCTATAAATGCATTGAGATTTAATAATCTTGTGGAGGGAAAGATGACACCTTGACTAAGAGCACCTTTTAGGTATGTAAGTAACTTATGAGCTGCTGCTAAATGATTCTCTGTTGGAGCATCCAAAAACTGGCTAAGTTGTTGAACACATAATACTATATTAGATCTGATGTTGCTTAAGAAAATTAACTTGCCCACAAGACTTATATACTACATATTATTTTGTAGAGGAGGGGAATCTTTTGGATTTAGCTTAATCTTTGGATCCATAGATAAATCAGATGGTTTCGCACCTAGACATCCAAATTATTTGAGAAGATTTGTGCAATATTTATTCTTATTCATGACAATGCCATCTAGGGACCTTGCTACTTCAAATCCCCAAAATACTTAAGTGTCCTTAAATCTTTAATTGTGAAAGCCTGATGCAAGAGATATTTGAAGGCATGGATGACAAGAGATCTTTGAGGGCCTGAATGTTTCTCATATTTGAGCTTCTTACTATAATATCATCTACATAGATAAGGAGTGCCAAAAAGTTATCTCCATCTCCCTTTGTGAACAAACTATGATCGTACTTTGAATGTGAGTAGACTGCTTGAACAAGGGCTTCTGCCAATTTAGCATTCCACTGTCTACTAGCCTGTATAAGGCCATACAATGACCTAGTTAACTTGCACACCATGTTCTTCTGAGATAGCTGAAGTCCATGAGGTGGCCTCATGTAGACCTCTTCATATAGGTCACCATAAAAGACGTTATTTACATGCATTTGATGTAAATGCCATTTCTTGATTGAAGCTGCGCTTAAAAAAAGTCTGATTGTGGACATCTTAGAAACAAGATAAAATGTTTTTAGAAAATCTATCGCTTCAGTTTGAGTATACGCTTTTGCATCCTTTATATCTCTCTATGCTACAATCAGCTTTCCTTTTGATCTATACCCACTTACAGCAATATGTTTCTTACCTTTGGAAATTCAAACAAGTGACCAAATACTAGTCTTGTGTAATGCCTCTAGCTCAACATGCATTGCATTTTGCCATTGTTCATGTTGAGCAACCTCTGAATAAGATGTAGGTTCTTGATCAGCAGATAGATTGTAATAAAGGCTTTATAATTGCCTGACAATTTGTCATATGACAACACTTTGTCTATGGTATAAGGAGTAATGATGAGAGTCAACTTGGTTATCATTTTCTATAACTGCAAAGTCTGTGGGAAATACAAACCTATCAACCTGAACTAACACGTTCTCAGCTACTCCTAACGGCTTCCTTAAAGACCTATCCGTCATTGGCAATGTCATAGCGGTTTTGGTAAGCTTACCTAACCGTAGCTCACCGTAAATATGCTGGGGCATCAGACTCACGCTCGCACCTATGTCACACATCACACTTGAGTACGTTTTAGAACTTATGGTACAAGGTATCGAAATACTGCTTGGATCTATAAGTTTCTAGGGTAACTTATTCTGAAATACGGCAGAACAATTCTCATTCAAACACACGACCTCTTCCATTTTCATTTTGTTAGACAATATCCTTTTCAGAAATTTTACATACGAAGGCATATTTGCAATCGCATCAACAAATAGGATATTAATCTCAACTTACGTAAAATGTCGAGGAATCTATTCTGACTCTTAGTCAATACAGTCTTTCTTGGACCTCTCGGGGGTAGGGCAATGAATTAACGTCAATAGTATTAGGTTTTGAATTCATACTCTTTTTACCTTTGTCGCGTGCCTCGCTCAGTTGTTCCGGTTTGCATGACCCGGCATCTTTCTCCTCGAGATTCAGAATCTTTATAACCTCATCGGAGTTGTCATCACTATCCATCGGCTCAATCTTCACCTTTATCAACTCAGAATCAACCCCATTGTCCGCTTTCTCATCATCAATCACCGGTGCTTTCTTCTTCTTTTCCCGAGCTACCTCAACTTCAACCCCAACTTTCTTGCCCTTTGGATTTCTCACCGTATTACTCGGTAAGCCCCCCATTGGAGCGGTGTTCGATCTTTCCGAAATACGGCCAACTTGATGCTCCAAATTACATATAGCTGCTTGCTTCGTAGTCATGCCATTTCAAAACTCATTACTCAAT
This sequence comes from Gentiana macrophylla, assembly GCA_026214975.1. Taxonomy (NCBI): domain Eukaryota; kingdom Viridiplantae; phylum Streptophyta; class Magnoliopsida; order Gentianales; family Gentianaceae; genus Gentiana; species Gentiana macrophylla. The sequence goes on from CM047807.1 coordinate 85,337,867, forward strand.
TGTTCAACGATTTGTGCGAGAGTTATCTTCGGCGGTTGTTGCTGATTCTGATTATCGGTTCGTCCCGGGGCATTCAGGTGTTGATAAACATTCGGCCTTTGATTAGAAGCACTGACTTGTTGTTGATGTTGCTGAAAATTGTGATTAGAAAGCCCGGATTGATTCATATTCCGGTTTCAATTCTGATTTGCTGCCATTGATTCCGTTGCCCTCACCAATTCTGATTCAAAACATAGTTAACATCAAATGTAGGGTTAACCGGCATCATATTCGCATCCATCGGTGGCATCAGAGGCATCATCCATGGATTCATAGCCAATTGGTTCACAAAAGCTTTATCAATCTGATCCGCAAACATCTGAATTGACTGTTCCAGATCCAACATCGGCTGAACCGTAGTAAACGGCTTAATAGGTGCTTCTTTGACACTCACTTGATTAACTTGAGCCTTCAGCATTAGCTTCTTCGGCGCTGCATCGGTGTTGGCACATTCCAAAGTTTTATCATACCACCGTAAGATGCACATTTATTCTCCGCTCGTTGGTCGAGAATCACCTCACGTAACTGTTTCTCCAACATCGTCACTTTGTTGGAGAACTTATTGTTCTCGTCTTGCATGGCATGATCATAACCATCGATCTTTACTTCTTTCTTAGAATTGCTCCCCTTCTGACGCTCTTTCGGTTTCATAGAAATCCATTGCCGATTATTCTCGGCTATCCTCTCAATTGTAGCCAACGCAATATCCGGATCCAAACACATAAGATCGCCTCCACTCGCAGAATTCAATGTTCTTCTCGAATCATTGTCCGCCTCTCGATAAAATATGTGAATTTGATTCCAAGTATTGAAATTGTGTTGCAGACACTTTCTTAACATCCCTTTGAAACAATCCCAAGCCTCGTGTAGTTCCTCATTAGCCCATTGTTCAAAGTTCAAGATATCGGCCCTCATATCCAAAGTTCGTCCCGGTAGAAAGTATTTTGACAGAAAAGATCTCGTCACCTCATCCCAAGTATGTAATGAAGCATGCCCCACCACCACGATTGGTTCGATGAATCCATTGCCCAGAACAAAGAATTCACTTTCCCCGAACTAAAATATATCCCAACTAACAACGACTCTAGCACCAAGTAATAACAATAAGGTTCTACATCCACAACAAAGTCAATAGGGTGCACCCCTATAAGTATAACATTAGGGCTAAACGAAGACGAAATCGATGAGTCAATGGAAACAAGATTCATACCATCCTCGTAGCATTCCTCCGGGTGACTTTTACCAAAGTTTCACGTTCTCTCCTCTCAGCCTCCTTCCTCGCGATCAGTTGCTCTACTTGATGCTCCAAGTTCCATATCGCAGCTTGCATTGTCCTCATGCTATTACGAAACTCTTTAGTCAACTGTTCAACGGTTTGTTCAAGAGTAATCTTTTTCTCAGTTAAAGTCTCTGATTCTGGAGATAGAGAAGTATCAAGTTGTTGATCAAAGTAACTTGGGATATTCCCCTACTCGTTTCCATATGATGAGGTGTATGGGTTGAACTGATAAAATGGTTGTGTTTGGTAACCCATAGCACCGTGATTGTAGCCTCTGAATGTGTAATGATATGAGCCGTAATTGTAGTATGGATCCATTAACTGCAAATCAGGGAAACAACATGATATACCCGAATTAGATTGGGGCCATGCTCATCTAGATTGGGCCTATTTTCATAGCCCAATAACAGATCATGGGCCTCCATCCCCTTAATCCGCATCTCGTAAGCCAGATCCTGTCCGTATTTCGTAAGCCGGACCCATCCACACTCTGACATCTCGGACAAAGTGGAACCTCTCATATTATCAGGCTGACATCAAGACAAGGAAGATATGAGTCCGATCCACATATGAGTCCGCTGTCCGCCATACTTATCCAGACAGCTGGCCGGTCCACTTGTATTTATTTGTATGATTATCTCAAATTATATCCTTTTAATGTCTTATCATGAACAGTCTCGACCGACTTAGTGTTTGCCTATATATGGGATCACAATGTAATAGAAAGCATCCAATAACTAATATACACAGAGCTACTCTGTCAATTTGTCGACTCGTTGGTGTTTTCTCTCATAAGCATTTGTCCGACTGCCTTGTTCTTGATATCCACTGCCATCTCCTGGAGAAATCACACCTAAACAGCCTTATATCCTTAATATATCACTATTACCGCAAATATGGTACATCCGACTATATCACAACACGAACACAATCACAGTATCTAGTCACTAGCACTACCGAAATAGATAGTGTGACACTTCAACAACAATAAAAAAACCAACTATACAAAGAAAACAAATAAGAAGAATGACCTAATTCTAAGAATTTAAGTAACTCATAGATATCAACCGGATTCCCTGGCAACGGCGCCAGAAAGCTTGATGGCCATTTTACAACAAAGCCAACTCTGACCAGCAGGGTACCGAGTCGGTTGTACTATAAATGGTGAGCATGGTCGTATCCCACAGGGAATCTGGTCAAGTATCAAAGCCGGTCTCGTTCCAAATTCAGGCCAACACAACTACTGAAGACGGTGATTTTTCTTATCACCGGTGTATTAACTAAATATGCACAAAAGAAAAGAGTTTAAACTATGAAAAAAAAGATAGCCGAGCTATGATCCAATGTAATACTCACAAACCCTAGCCAAATCCGGAAGTGTTTTTTACCTACTTAAATGTTCTCGATGTCATTCAAAGGGTGTCATTTCCTAATTGCGAGAATAGACATTATTTTAATAATCTACCGTCCTATGTCAAGTTCAACAGTCCAATAACCGGATTTAACTGACCTAACACGGTCTATGTTCAGTGAAACGCGCAACAAAGTTGATATTAACCTCACACATGAAACTGAATCTGAACAACTCAGTCGGTTTTACAGGGTGATCCTAGAACTCCGGTTCCGGTATCCTCTCGTAAAATACATTTATATAGACGGTACGTGTAATACGATTATCAAATGGCCAATTCAACAAACGTGATTGAGTATAAGTTCTCGAACTACTATAACAACGAGAATCAACAATCAAACGCCAAGAACACCACATGAACAAGCTAGGGTTTTGAAGATTATCGCATAACTCGGATATTAAACGGTTTACCTACTTATTATTCTAACCAAATAACAAGAAATCAACATTAAAGATAACAAGAATCAAGATTGAAAGCAAGAAATTGAAATTACCAGAAATGGAGATGAAGAACAACGGAAGAAAAACGAAATCCAAATTGAAATAGCAATAGCCAAGAAGCATCGATCATCGAATTACACAAAATTAAATCTAACCTAAGCTAAAATATGTATAAACTAATCTAAACCTAAGAACATGAAGGAAAAGAGCTGAATAACGATCTGGAAATGACCTAAAACGAATTGGGGGGGTATTTATAGTGTTAAAAGGGTAAAATGGGCAAAACAGTTCGTAGGAGGTGGTCTGTGATTCATAGGCCGTGGCCTATGACAGGCCGCAGATTTACTTAGCTCCCAGCATCTTATAGGCCGTGGCCTACAATTTATGGGCACCGGCCTATGAACAGAGTCGATTTGGGACACTCTCTGTTGTTTATAGGCCACGGCCTGTGATGTATAGGCGGTGGCCTATCAACTTTTCTTCCAAAAAGTGGATTTTTCACCATTCCGAAGCTCCGAAACGCATTTTATGGGTATCTCGTACACCTAGTTCCTGAAAAACACCAAAAACAACAACGCACATAACCCTACTGGACACTAGGGTGATCGAGAGTATAATAAATGCACCGAAAAAGATCAAGAATCCCGGATTATATGTCCGGATCTCGTAAACATTGAAACGGTGCAATACGTGTCAAAACCAAGCCAAAATTGGCCGGAATTAAGTAAACGAGTCGAAACGGGGTATAAAACATGTAGGAAAACAGAGTCGAGTTGACTCTCATCATCTACTATTGTATATTCAGAGGTGGAGGTTCCCTTTGAATCGGTTCTTGTCTCGGGATTGGAATAGGTTCCCGAAGATGCAATCTAACTTCTCCTCAACCGGAAGACTCGACTCATCACGATGTTCAGTAGATTCTACTTCCTCAAAATGATGTTTGTGTTCTTCTCTCCCGGTTGAAGAGCCTTGACTACCAGCCGTAGTCGTATTTGTAGCCATCGAGGATTTAATTTCCGGATTAGATGATTCGGCTTGTTGAGTTTCTAGATGATCAATCGTTCTATTTCTCAAAGCCAACTATTGACGGAATTAAATTTTGATTTCCATACGATATTCAACTAATTCCTCGTTGCTACTACGGGTCATACACTACACAAATTCAAACAACAACAAACAATAAAAAGAAAAATGACTTAATCCTAAAGATTTAACTAACTTACGAGATATTAACTCGATTCCCCGGCAACGGCGCCAGAAAACTTGATGACCGTTTCACAGTAGGCCAACTCTAACCGGCAGGGTACCGAGTAGGTTATACTATAAATGGCAAGCAAGGTCGTATCCCATCAGGAATCTGTTTAAGTATCAATGCCAGTATCGTTCCTAGTTTAGGTCAACACTATTACGAGACATGGTGATTTGTCAGATCACTTGTTTTACAAACTAAATATACACAAAATAAAAGAGTTTAAACTATGAAAAAAGAGATAGCCAAGCTATGATCCAATCTAATACTCAAAAACCCTAGCTAATTCCGGAAGTGTTAATTCTTGACCTACCTAAACGTTTTTGATGTCATTCATACGGTGTAGTTTCTTAATTCTGAGAATAGACACCATACGGTAATCTACCCTCCTATGTCAGGGTCAATAGTCCGCTGACCGGATTTAACAGACCTAACACGGTTTACGTTCAATGAATGCTCAACAAGTTGATACAAACCTGACACACGAAACCGAATCTAAACAACTCAGTCAGTTTTACAGGGTGATCCTAGAACCCCGGTGTTGAAAAGGTGTCCTAAACATAATCGGGTCGGACCGGATCCGACCGGGTCGGGTCATTTACAGTCTATTTAGTTTATGTAATAACTTTATTATCATTAATAAAAGCACTTTTGTTATTATATATTTTGTTTATCCTTTGAACCAATTATGTTAATTGAATATATAGTAACGTCTTTGGTATTAAACTGTGATAGGGAAACCATGATAGTGATTATGGTTGATGAGATCTCTAATCACTTTAATTAGTTTAATACTTAAAAGTCTCTAGTCGTATGAACTGTCAAACAAGACATTGATAGTATGACCGGACTAGCACGCATTGAATGTCTTTTGTCTTATTGAAGATAGAGACATATCTTGCCTATCAAAGTGTGGAGACACTTGGACTGTACGTGGACATGTATTTGAGAATGCATACGTTAGACTGGCCCACTTACATTAAGTGTCGCAGTATGTAACAGTTGTGTAATTATCTTGAGACCGGAGTCTACATGGCATCACAGTGTGGATTGTCATGCTTTGACACTATTGAGGTTTCCCCTAGCCATGAGGCGATCATGCAGTAGTGCTCAGATATGATATTGAAGAATGCGTATGATACATGTTTGTTCGTCCGGAAATCGCATATCCTATCAGTATGAGTGAATATCCGAAACGGTCTTCTTATAAGGAATATCTAGCTCTCGTGAATCTTTGCAAAGTGGGAGTAAATGAGTTATTCCGAGAGAGCATGATATCTAGATTATAAGATACGATCGTTGATGAACTGACACTCGAGAAACGATTGTATGGATATTGTAACAGCGATATGATTCTATTTACATGGTAACTGTTTCACATGAAAGGTAGTAGTCAACACTTTTGACTCTCCTGGGGGTCACGGCGTGTTGCTAGATGCTATTCCGTGATCATTAGTTATGAAGGGATTTTTCGTAATTTGCACTTTATGTCTACAGCCAACATATTCGGAAGCTTATCAGGTCACACACATAAGAACATCTAGCCGGATTAAAATACAGTTATAGTGATAACCAAATAAGGAAAGTTTATCTCGACTATAAAGTGTTATAGTGATTAAATTAATATGACAGTATTTATTTATTATGAATAAATTAAATACAAGATATTAATTATTTTGATTAATTAAAGAATATTCGGGATGCCAATTTATTGGCATATGGTGCGCTACTTTCTAGTGTATAAGATACACTTGCATTGTGCAATTTAATTAATGGTATTATCATATATTAATGTTGGATATTAATAGATTGTAAAAATAGATTTATATTAATAAGATAAAGATATTCAATATTAGATATTGACAATATCTTGGATTTATTTAATATGGGATATTAAATTAAAGGAAAAATTAGGTATAAATCCACATTTCCCCCCTTATTTAAGCTTTAATCCACACTTTTTTTTAGTTGCAATAACGACAAAAGTTATTTCACTGGACTAAACTACCCTTTGATGACAATTTTTTTTTTTTGGTAAAAGAACTTTTTATTAAAGGATTGGTAGCAAAACTGCAGTGTTACAAATAGAGAAATATAGTCTATATAGATGGCCCAGGCTAGCCGTAGGTTCCTAGAACGCTTAACTGCATTAGAAATAAACACTTGAATAGGAGGGTAAACAATATCCGGAGAGTGGGTCAGCTTGTTCCGCCAGTACCAAATCCCATAGACAATCTCACGAAAGAGATAAGGCCACTGTTTGACCAAGGCTTGAGCTGTTGGAGAAGGTGTGATATTTTCCATCACCCAATCTAGAACGTCTGAGGTGGCGAAGAAATCTTCCCATTGGGAGGGCTCTAGAATTCGCTTCCAAACGTGACGTGGCCATTTGCAGTCCCGGATGGCATGGAGTGGAGTTTCCTCCTTTTCATGGAAAATTTGGCAGAGGGAGGTACTCGATATATGACGGTATGCAAGAAACTGTTGACCAAGAGGAGTTGTGACAAAGTCGCCATAAGAAGAAATTGTATCGCAAAGGCCCTTTTAAGCTCCAAACCGGTTCCAATCTCGAGTGTGGTGTAATTCATCCTGAGTGCAGATCTCGGAATAAGTAAGCGCTATTAACCAAGTATTTTCCTTCCTGAAGGGCTCCATGAGGCAAGACCGTGCTAGTATTGAAGCCTCCTGAAGGACATTCGCGAGATGGCATATATTTCTCCATAGAGATGAAGCTCCTGATTTAGGCGCAACAAAAGGGTTTCCGTATTTTTCGATCAAGAGGGAGACCCACGGGGAGATGTCATCCGTAAGCAACTGCCATTCTAGTTTTCCCAAAAAAGCATAGTTCATCTCCTCCAGGCGCTTGAGACCCAATCCCCCATTATCCATTGGTTTACACAAATTATTCCACGAAATGTAGTGGCAATGTTTGTCCCCATCTAGCTCATCCCAAAAAAATTGTCGACAAAGTTTCTCGATATCACCAAAGAGGCCTTTTGGTAATTTAGCAGTTTGCATCGTGTAGTACGGGAGGGTGGATAGGGAAGCATTAATCAAAATTGATTTACCTGCCTTCGAGAGAGCTCTCGTCTTCCACGCCGCAAGCTTTTTTCGCATTTTATCAAGAATGAAACCATAAGTTTTCTTTTTTATCCGGGAATGTATCATGGGAGCTCCCAAATATTTACCCATGTCGGAGGTGTGTTGCATTCCCAACTTTCGGCTAATTTGTGATCGAAGCTGCTTGCTAACATTTTTCGACACATGGAAGGTGGATTTTTGAGTGCTAATTTTTTTGCCCCGAGATACTACAAAAATCTGCAAGGATTTTTTCCATAACTACGTCTTGCGCTTCTGATGCTTCACCAAAGAGAATAAGGTCGTCGGCGAAGAATAAATGAGATAGAGGGCTTGACTTGCGGCTAAGTCGAATAGGCTTCCAAATACCTTGGGTAACTGCTTCATTGATTTTCTGACTCAGAATTTCCATGCAAAGGACAAAAAGATAAGGGGCTAAGGGGTCCCCCTGCATGAGACCTCTTTCCGGAGTAATCGGGTCTAGTTTAACACCGTTCCAAAGGACCGAGAAAGTACCCGACTTCAAACTATGCATGATCAGGCTAAGAAGATTAGGAGCAAAACCAACCGCAGCAATAATTTTTTCCAAGAACTCCCAATGGACTTTATCATAAGCCTTTTCCAAGTCAATTTTAATAAGCATGAAGCCCTTTTTCCCTTGTTTTTTCCGGAAAGTATGAATAGCCTCTTGGACAGTAATAATGTTTCCCGTACTTCAACGCTTAGGGATGAATGCCATTTGAGAGGAACCAATTAATTTGTCGATGAAGGGACGTAATCGATTGGCGATGATTTTATTGAGCAGCTTTATAATCACATTGCAAAGAGCAATCGGACGAAAGAAGGCCGGGGATGTGGGGGCATCACACTTTGGAATCAGAGAGAGCACGGTTTCATTCATCAAATTTGGAAAGTGGCCCGAGCTAAACGCTGATTGAACAAAATGGACGATGGAGGGTGCAACAGTGCTCCATTGAGATTTGTAAAAAAATAGAAGGCAAGCCGTCCGGGCCAGCCGCTTTATAGGTGCCCATATCAAATAAGGCCTTCTCAATTTCAGCTTCACAGACCGATCGGTTTAAGAATAGCAAATCCGAGCTGGATAAACCATTAAATTGAGGGTAGAAGTCTCTGCAGTCAATTTCCGTATCATTAACATAGAGATTGCGGTAAGAGTTAAAGACCATACCTCGAATCCTCGCTTGATCGTAAGTCCAAGTATCTGTATCATCTTTGAGGCAAAGCACCTTTCGTTTGGATTTTTTCCGTAGCGCGGTAAGATGATAAAAGTGAGTGTTTCTCTCACCCGCGGCAAGCCATTTCAATTGAGAGCGCTGGTGCCAATAAGTTTCTTCTTGCTGGAGGGTTGCCGCAACATCTTTTTTAAGCTCCTCACTCAACTCGGTCAAAAAAGAGGATGGGTGGGATTCGAGGCTGCGTTCAATACCTGCAATGCGAGCTAAAATATTCTTTTTTCGGTGAAAAATGTTCCCAAAAACCCGTTTATTCCACATTTTGGCATGTTTTGTAAATTGTCGTATCGTATCATGCAGGCAAGGTTTTTGGACCCAAGCTGACTGAACAAAATCCGAAAAGTGTTCGTGATCCAGCCAAGCTCGTTGGAAAAAGAAGCCATTATTATTGTAGACTTTTTCCTGAGCAAGGTCTGTGTGGAGGAGGATCGGGTTGTGATCAGACTGAATACGAGGCAGGTGGATGACATGAGCATCAGGAAAATGCTCAAACCAATCTAAAGATGCCCAAGTTTGGTCGATTCTTTGTAGAATATGCTGCCTACCATACTTAGCACCCTTCCAAGTGAACTTCGAGCCATGAAAAGGGATTTCCGCAAGCCCGCTATGTTGTAATGTACACCAGAGCTTAGCCGAATTAAGGCCACCTACCGGAAGCCCCCCTGTTTGTCTTTCTGGTAAATGACTTGATTAAAGTCCCCCATGATGACCCAAGGATGAGTCACAATGCCAGAATAATTTTTTAGGTAGTCCCAAAAATCATTTCTGATGCTAGCAATCGGAGCAGCATAAATAAATGTGATGAGCCAGTCTATCCTGTTATCCTTAAGTACATCCATGGAGAGACACTGATTAGTATTCGAAATATGTCGAAGAGAGACTACCTGGTCGTTCCAAAAGCACCAGAGACCGCCAGAGTAACCACGGGCTTCCACCACAAAAACCCGTGTAAATGACGTACGGTAAAGAATGTAATCTGCACGTTGGCTACTGCTACGAGGTTCCAACAAGCAGAGAATGTCGGGTTTATGTTCTGAAAAGAGACTGCAAAGTTGCCTCAAAAAGTCATCCGAACACGCTCCTCTGCAGTTCCACGAGATGATTTTCATAGCACTAAGATTGGGTAAAAGGTTGGGAGCTTACAGCTACCCCATTATCATCAATTAGCGGATTCCGACCCTGTTGGTCTACTAGCATATGGCTCACCCCATTGTTTTTGTTTTGATCAGGGGGATGTTGCTTTGGGTTGTTGGGTGGCTTTCCCATGTCTTTTTGGAGATCCCTCTTCGAAGCAGGTACAACCCCTTTGCCCATTTGGGATGGAGGTTTGGGCCTGTTGTTGGCAACTTCCTCAAGTGGGTCTCTCTGTACCACTCGAGTTTTAGAGGCAGGGGACTCTCGGGAAATAGTTGACGTTTTTTCCAAATTAGTCTCCATGCCTTTCCTTTTAGAAGTCTCAGTCACAGATCGATTCGTTTGAGTTTTCGAGCGCGATTGTTGGGATTGTTTGGTGGGCTTAGGATTGGAAGAATGGTCTTCCCTGTTTTGTTTTGAAAATTCAGCGGTGTGCGAAGGGCCTCCATGGGGCGGTATTTGGCTAGTACGTTGTCTCAACTCCGAGACTTCATCCGGTATAGTATCGGCATGACTATTGTCCTCAGCTAGGACAGAAAAGCGGGACCCATCCGCAAAAGTCTATTCTTCTCGTTGCTCATGCAATTCAGGCTCTTTTGCTGCCTCAGTAACCGGACCCTGCCTGTTAGGCTTAGTTGGTTGTGCTGTGTTTCTCCGACGTCGAGTTTGGGAAATCATCCAAGGGCCACACGGCCTTTCGGGGGTAGGACCTGTCGGTTGCGTTTTACCGGAAGCATTAGGATCTGTGGGATTAGTATTGGTCTATTTCAAAGGACAATCTTCTTTACGGTGGCCGAATTTTCCGCAATCCCAACAAACTAGAGGCAATCCCTCCCATTCAACCATCTTTTTCCTCCCGTTGATAAAAATAAAGGTTTTCAATGGCTTAGATCAATCAACTTCAACACATACCCGTGCAAATCGGCCCCGGCTATTGAAGCTAGTAGTTGGATCTACCTTGATGGCTTTTCCGACCATGTTCCCCAAAGTCATAAGATAGCGGTCACAAAACGCTTCAACCGGAAATCGTCGAAACCGGACCCAAGCCATGGTGGTCTTGATTGCTCCCTCTACTGGATCGAAGAAAGGCTTCCATCTGGTAATGGCTAAGTAATGCCCTTGGATTACCCATGGACCATTCTCAAGAGCTGTTAGGTAATCATCCTTGCGGGTGAATCGGACAATGTAGAAGCCATTGTCAAGGTCGGTGAACTCCAATCGGCCTTTGGCTTGCCATAGGTTGGACAGACGGTTTGTGAGATAATTGTAGGAGACAGATTTCCCCAAAAGTTTAATAATCAGAGCCTGTTTCCATGGACGCCACAATTCCAAACATTCGTCTAGGGGAATAATCAATTCATCCTCACCATGCTCTTCGCCCATTAAATTGTCAATAACATCAGCATAGTCGTTCAGTTTATTCTCGTCTTCTTCTTCACCTGTATAGATGCCCGGATCAACATACCTTCCCCGGACTACATCAGCACCGCTCCGAGTGGACCACGCCATCGGGTGATTGTTGGTGGGGCTGTTGGGTCTATCGACACTCCGTTGCAGCAAGTCTTGTTCTTCGGGAGAAGACTCCATAGGGGAGTCCTCCATTTTGGATTCGACGGGGTGAGACTTCCGGTGGCCGGAAAAGAAAGACGGCAAAATCGCCTAAAATTGCTCCCACGGTTGCAGCAATTTTACGCTATGTAGGTGTTCGGTTTATAAAATGATTTATTTTCCCCTTTGATGACAATTCGCTTCCATCAGTTACTCTTCTGAATAGAGCGGGCATCAAAATCATCTCATTCTTCTTTCAATGAATCCTTTTTGACGGTTACATCCATATTTTTCTCCTCTTCTACTGCAAATCTTCATTCTGCAACCAGAAGCGGCATTCCTAGAAAATTTAAATCATGGCAATAATTAGAAAATTCAGGCCAAGAATCGTTCTCATCGTTAGGAATGATTCTATTGACTCGCCGCCAAAATAGCTTTCTTTATCTGCACAATAGTTTTGCTTACGAGTATCTCCTCTTATTTCATTTCTGCTTCTCCGTTTCTTTGATTTTCCCATTATTCATTTAAGCAACAGAAGATGGTTCATCTATACTATACTTTCTTGTGAGTTTCTAATCCAGTATCATGCACTTTTTGAATTTATATTTTTTTTGCTACATATTTTCATGTTCATTGTGCTGGTTTTTAACATTTCTTGTGGATTTCTCATCAATTGTACACGTTTCGATTGCTTTTTGAATTAATTTTCACCAAGTTTCTTTTTATTTTTTTCCAGTGAAATCCTAGATTTTATTTAGCTATTGATATGAAATGCCAACAGCTGCTGTTCTTTGGAGATATAAGAATTAATCAACTTTTTTTCCACAGTATGATGTTTTTTTGTTGGCAAAATTGCATCAATATTTTTCTTTTGAAGCATGTCTATACAAAAGTTGCATAAATTTTTCCATTTTTCAACCATGTATATACCAAATATTTGCCGTCTTTGTTTTCCAAAGGGGTGTTCATATGATGTAATTGGGGAAATTCTACTGACAATGATATTGTGTTCTCAGCTGATATTGTATTGTTGTTTTGGGATAAGCTCTATGAGGTAGCTCTCATATGACCCATTGTCTTTATTTTTATTGTTTAGGATGTAATAATCTGGTACTATTACGTACCTTGGTTTAATACACAAGTTTTTTGGGTGTTAATGTGATTACATTATTGTCCAAATGATTTTTAGTTTACGGTTTGTTTTCGTTTTAATCCATAAAGGAATAGATGTTGTCGGTGTTGTTGTAAAGTTTGCTGAGTCCATGATCTTTGGCTAATCAATGGTAATGGTAATGGTGTTAGTGTGATCTTCATTCTTGTGATAACAATCTTGTGATCTGAGATACTAATCTTTGCGATCGACATCGACATCTTTGTGATATCTTTATTCTTTGTGATCACATTACTTGGAGGAATGATTCTTACAATTAAAAATGCATTTGTACAGCAGATTTGACGCAGATTCGAGAAATGGGGGAAATAAAAAGGGGCTCGAATAGAAGACGAGATTGATCATCTTGAAATAAAACTCGTGGAACTGAAAGAAGTGTCTAACAAGTATGGAGCTGAGGTCGACGCATTGAAACCGAATGCGGAGATCTATGAGCTAATGTTCCGAGAAGAGGCTAATACTCCTTGGTAATGATTTGTGAATTGAGATAGGGTACAAATGTTAAATCATTTGGTGTAGAGGTTGACTTTATTGAGAAAATGTTAAACCATTTGGTGTAGAGTTTGAGAAGAAGATGATGGTAACAATCGACATTGTCGAGATTTTTAGGTGCTTAGATAATCCTTTCCTTGATGTAACTTAATTATCATATATGTTGATGTTAAAGTTGTTTATCATATGTGTTGTAATTTTTTTCCATTGTGATTGAATGTGTTATTTCAAAATACACAAGTTTTTTTGGGTGTTAATGTGATTACATTACAGTCCAAATGATTTTTAGTTTACGATTTGTTTCCGTTTTAATCCATATAAAAATATATGTTGTCGGTGTTGTTGTAAAGCTTGCCGAGTCAATGATCTTTTGCTAATCCTATACTATTAATGGTAAAGATAATGGTAATGGTGTCATTGTGTTTGTTAATAAAACGTGTTAATGTGATATTGTTATTGTGATCGACATCTTGTGATATCTTTATTCGGATAATCTTTATTACTGATAATCACGCATCGATCTTGTGATAATCGATATTGTGTTAGTATAAACGCAGCGATTAAATTCAGCTTTCAAAAACTATGTCGAAAGGGTATCGTAAGAGATCTCAAAATGAAGAGAAAAAAATATATAAACTTTGGTGAAAGAATTTTGATGATCGGTGTTTTAAATCAAAAGTTATGGTCGTTTATAAGAAAAACGCTACGATTAATGTAAATATTTTTTCGGCTTTTAAAATTTACGTCGGAAGGGTATCGTATGAGATCTCAAAATAAAGAAAAATATGAATCTTGGTGAATTTTTTTGATGATCGGAGTTCTAAATCAAAAGTAACGGTTGTTTGAAAAAGAAAAAAAAAAGGTGAAGCAGCAAAGAAAAAAGGATGAAGCGGGATGAAGAAAAAAGGATGAAGCAGCGCGAATTGATATAAGAGGGTATTTTTGTCCGTCTGAATTTTTTTTTGTCCTTTTTGCAACAAAAAAAAGGAGTGTGTCATGTTTATTTATTTTGGGTCAAAATTTGGAGTTTTCCCTCATTCCCTCTAAATTAAATAAGATAAATCTAGAATATCTATTTTCTTTATTTTACAAGTAAAATGTTTTCTTTCTTATTAATCTACACAGAATCTTTTTCCAATGGGATTGGGACATCTGGGGCGCCGCACACCCTATATAAGAAAGGGGTTGGCTAGCTATTTTGTACATCACAATTAAAAGAGTTCTAATTTACAAAATAAGTTGAGAGCTTCTTAGAGAGAGATTTAGAGATAGAGAAAAGTCCGGTCTACCAACCGTATTTTTCTAGTAGCTATCCAATGAGGATTCCGACGAGGTGCTCGTGTGGATATTGATAGAGGCCGGACACGTGGACGGCTTACGCGCACTACTACTCTCCTTAGACGGTCAAAGCATCGATCTTTTAGATCAAACAAGGTAATCACCGTCTACTAGCTCAACGTGTTTATTGTACGGAGTCGATGTTGGGATCGGAAATGAAATTTTAATTTCCGCTGCGTTAAACTAGTTGATTCCCAACTGTGGTAGCGGAGTGAATTTTGAACTTAAGCAATAAGCACTAATTAAATTGTGTAGTAATTATGATAGATGCAAGATCTAAAATCGCGAAACGAAAGAAAAAATAAAATAAAATAATAATCGACGGAGGGGCTCACTGACGGCGCGCCCCCACCATGGCCGCCCGGCGGCGTCGGCGCCTAGAAATTTGCGGCGTCTCTGTTGTTGTTATGGGGATATCGATTTCATTTTTTAGTTTTGTGATATTCTTATTGTGCATTGATATCTCTTTGTTTAGTTGGTGTCATGTGCCTAAAAAATGATTCAAATAGTTTGGACCATTGGAATGCCACATGACATTATTTTTGTTTTGGAAACCAAAGGCATCCCTTTTGCTTAGGAATCAAAAGGAAAGAAACTAAAGAGACCTAATTTTAATTTTGATTTAAATTTGAATAGTTCTAATTGATTAAAATTAAAATTGAAATAGAAATCGATTTAAAATTAATAGTTAGTTTTAATTCGATTAAAAATCGTTTAATTACTTAAAAATTAATTGATTATTTGATTTGATAAAATAAGACGCAAGGTGGTAAAATTAAAACTTAATATTTTTCATAAGATTTATTATTGTATGAATTAGATGTTGTAGATATAATGTGATTATATGGATCCCGATTGATCATGGACTCGAGCAATAGGATAGAAGTGAATGGTTTATTTTCTGTTCAGTTTTCAAATTGTCCTAGGCCATTATGAAGAACGTGACCTAGTATATTTTCTGCAATTATCTCATTCCCGTTAGCTCCCCCCGTGTGCGGCGGGTGTATAAATTTATTAGATAGATTTAATGTAACAAAAATGGAGACCAAAGAAAGACGAATAAAGACCCCATTGGAGATGGCGTATTAAAGATCCTACTGGCGGTTGCAGCTACCCTTAGTTTGTGACCCGCGGTTTCATCAGTTTGTATTCGAAACCACACCTAGGAAAAGTCCATGACCATACCGGTTATTTTATGTGCGGAATGGTGTATGTTTTACTTTATGGTGACAACGTAGAAATATGCACATTTAAATGAGACTGTAAATAATTAATTGAGTGGATTAATTTTAAATTATTCTACTACAAAAATTGATAGCAAAATACTCAACCGCTAACTTTAACCGATAGAGTATCGGGTCAACGGGAGTATAGTGGTCACAAGGTCGAATCCACATGGAGTAATGTCTATGTACCAAAGCTGACGTAGAACTTAGTTCAAGTCAAAATAATGGTGGAAGGTATTATAGTAATGCAGAAAGAAAGATTATACTAACGAGTTTACTTCTGGGTATTAAAAGGTATAGCCGAACTATGATCCCGCGAGCTACTTTTACCCCTAAGGAAGGACTTAACAGGGAGCGTGTCTTAACCGACCTACCTATCCTAAGTAGTTTAACGACATCCACGGGTGCCAACTCCTAATTCTAGTGTTTAGACTGAACAACTCGATCTAACCACCCTATGTGAAGCTAACCGACTCTCCCTTTAGAAAACCGATTATCCTAACATGATTAAGCTCTAGAGTTGCTCGAACAACGATGACAAACCTCTGTATTGGAAATGGACCTAACAACTAGGCCGAATCTACGCAACGATCCTAAAACCCCTTATCCCACATCTCACCGCAAAATGCATCTATAAGTTCGATGTGTGTGATAGTGAACTAGGTGATCAATCTAATTCAAATATATTATAATAAGTTTTAGGACGTGGATTAATCGTTTAAACATAATATTACGCACTACACAAATCCCCATCTCATCCCCATTAGGGTTTTCGCTCGCTTTCACATAATTCGACTACACATGCAATTAGCTACTCATGATTATGCTAAGAACGGAATAAAGAATGGAAATCATGCTAGAAATAATAAAAGAAAAAGTATTCATTACCATATAATATGCAGAAAATCTGATCTGAATAAGTATGAAGAAATAATCCACCAAAAGTCGAATCTTTGGAACTTGAAACGTAAATCTAAGCTATAAAAAGTATGTAGGATCAACGGATATGAATTCTGGAATCAAGGGATCAAATTATGTTTAACCTACACTAAAACCGCACCAAAATCGCCCCAAAAGTGTCTCAAGTCGAAAGAATGTGATATATGGCTGAATGAGCTGCGTATTTATAGTGCTAGGTCAATTTCTGCTGCTGTCGGTGCCAGACGAGCGTTTGAGCCATAGTGCGCTCGTCTGCCTGGAAATCTTGATGATATTAGGGTTTTGTCTTCAGTGAACCAGCGTTGGCTCCTCCTAAACGCCAGTTTATGGATCATGCCTTGAGGGACAAACGCCCGTCTGATTTCCTGAACGCCCGTTTGGACTATATGAGCTTTCTTTATTCGGGCTGAACCCACCCAAACGCCAGTTTGGGGGTAAGTTGGACGCTCGGTTGCCTTAAAACCCAACTTTCAGTATCAATGCCACTTCTGTTAAACGCCCATTTGAACTGTCCAAACGCCAGTTTGGGTAGAGCTTGATTCAAACGCCAGTTTGGGGTAGGTCAAACGCCAGTTTGCCTTGATTTCACTCCAAACTTGATTTTCCTTAACTTTCATGCTACCTTCGTGCCACGATCATGTTTCTCAATCCAAAACATTGCCTTCCAGATCTTCGAGTCACCTAAGTCCTGCAATAACATGTACGAACAAACACCACGCGTAATTCCACAAGACAAAAGTGCTCGGAAAAAAAGCTAAATATCGTTAAAAAGACGGAGTTTACTATCGATATGACAGTTTAACTCCCCGTACGTATAACTCTCAATATTACGCTTAAACAGGTCTAGAACTACCCAAAACATGCCAATAAAGTAATAAACGGGGGTTAAACTACACACCAAAGTACAGTAAAGTTGACTCCCATAAAAAATCGAGTTAAATTTGTCTCTCGATATTATAATGACGGTGAAGAGCCCTTGTTCTAATCCAACTGATCGGACCACGTCGGGAGTTGACCTACCTCGGGTATATTGTTATTATCGAGATATGAGATCTCTTGAATATTTGGGTTACAACTCGATTAAGAATCTTGCGGTGATTGGCCCACGTCAAGACCATCTGATTTTAGAGACAAGAGGTTGAATATCACATAGAGATGTGAATTGTCAATGAGTTTACTAGTCAATCAATGGAAGTCGCAAGAGATGCGATCGGTAAGTGTAACCACATTTCGAAATTGACCAGGTCGATCGGCCCACGTCGGGGATCGAGTCAACTAGATTGGATTCCATCCACTAAAAAATTAATTAAATTCTTGAAAGCCAACTGAGAATAGTTGGCTAGTGTGAGCAAAACCTAATTCAAATTTTATAGTGCAATTTTATGGTTTTTTAATTCATGAAATTTTACTTATATTATCTTTAATTTATATTTGTAGAAATGTCGAACAAATTGAATCTTCGTTTTATCATTGATAACAAGCTTGACGAAACAAACTTTCTCGACTGGGAAAGAAACCTCAAAACCGTTTTGAGACATGAAGGCATTGGCTATGTTTTGGAAAACCCTTAACTAAGGTATTTGAAGATGCTACCAATGAGGAGTAGGGTAAGAAGAATGAGAAATACTATTCTGACAGTGTGGAGGCTACTTGCTGTTAGAAGTAATATCGTCGGATCAATCATAGATTGACCCGATTACGCAGCGGAAGTATCGGATCTAGATCTAAACGAAACAAAATACATAAATAAAAGATCTAATCCTACAAGGGGGTTTAGGAGCCTACCTTTTATGGTGCTTAACACCAAGAACAAAGTAGTATCCACGCAAGTTGAGAAGCCACAACCTTTCAACGTGTGTCTCCCAGCAACACCAGGTGGATGGTGTTTCCCGCCGCCGGACCTCCTTGATATGCTACTGGAAAAATCCCGAAGATTATTCCAACTCGAAACTCGAAGAAAGATGGCTGAAAATTCTAAGCCACTCTCTTCCAATATGGCGTGTTATGTTGTTGTGTCAAAAGGCTTGGAAGAACTCTCTTTATATAGGAGAGTAAAACTTAACCTCCAATGATTAAATAATTAAGAGATAATTATTACATTAATCCTTTTTCCAAATAAAAGATAAATAAAATAATTATCCCAAACAAATTAGGATAAATCATATTATTATGTAATATTCCATGAATTATCAATTAACAAATAAAAGATAAATCACATGTCAAAACTAATTTCTTTCTAATTATTAACATTAAAATGGCGCCACCTTTTATTAAAAAGGTTCACACGCATCTTTCCTATATTTGACCAATTAGGTCATAAGGTCAACACACTAATTTGGGCCGAGTCCACGAAAAATGTCCTTTCCGTGTATTTAATTATTTAGTCCAACTAAACAATTAATTCACATATCAATTAAATAGTCCAATCCAACTATTTAATTATAATTGAGGTGCAACGACGAGAAACCTATATGCTATATTAGGAGCCACGTCGGAGACCATGGACCCATATTCAGTAGCTACAATAAATCGAATAAAATTATTCGTCACAGAATAATTATATCCAACCTATTAATTCCGGGATTACACCACCATAAACCCGAAACTGAACTCTATCGAATATAGATAACTTACACTCAATTTATGAGTCGAAAGGGTCCACTGATATAATCATTACATACGGATAAATCATCCATAGACTGTCCATTCTGAGTGGAAAGTCTCCTTGAACCCGACTCAGGATATCTTATCCTTATTTACCATTAACCCCCCAGTGATCAATTAGTTCACATATCCGACTAGTAGCTAATTAGTCTAAATATGAACTCGGCCGATCGATCATTTTCTCAAGGCTAACAAATAAGGGGACTGTCTTTCTACTTCCTGAGGGAAGGAATGGATTTCATATCTGTGATAGCACAGACTACTCACTCATCCCAGAATAGAGCCAACGAGAATGTTGGACCACATACTTCGAAGTGATCATTACTAACATATCAAACTCTACCCTAGTCTAAGCCGTCGACTGTGATCACCTCAGGATTAAGATTAATCCATATATGATCATCTTGTGATTCGATAAGACTTCTCGATCACAGAATTATATCGAGAACTCAAATCAAATCGGTCCAGCCCTATATGATTATCATCATATATAAATACCCCACTAGGTACCCTATTACCGATAGTCCGGATAAAGCATCACACACCTAAAGTGTTTCAGGCGCATTATTAGCAAATTAATCTTGAGACCCGTACTCAGATTAATAAACGCTACGGACTAAGTTAATTTTAAGTACATCTCACTAACTCAATCCTCTTGTGTATAGCCATACACTGAGTTATGTGATTACATAAATGAGGTACTTAGGGTTTTCAGTAGTGTCTTAATTATAAGCACACATGCATATAATAAGATGAATTACTAATTCCGTCCTAAAACAATTATATAATTGTCTTTCGGGCACTACACCTTACAATCTCCCACTTACATGAAAGGCAAGTGGATTAATTGTTTTAGAGCACACCCTTTATATATATATCTACAACATTCTCCCACTTGCTCAAAACAAGTGAGACATATCCCTAAAATCATACCCTCCAAGCGCATCTTAGTAATTCATCCTTCCAAGCACGACCGGAGTGTGCCGCCACAGGGTAGGTCAATGACCCGGTGCGTACTTAGAATCCGAATACCATGTGACTCGGTACACTGATCAGGTAGGTTGATGGCTTGAGTCAATCTTTGGGATCGAAACGTCACCCTTCCATCTGATCCGGTGGTACGATTTTAATATGCTTATGACCTCTAGCGACTGCAAAATCCTTATGAGCTACCTCTCCAATGTTTTCACAATGAGATGGTACTGGATAATACGTTATCACATGATTAAACACTGAGACCGAGATCGATTTAACGATCATCCTCAATCGACCTAAAGCCGAATCGGTGTTATCACTTATATTCTAGTTTGGACACGAATATACTAGCATATTATTCCTCATTCTCCCGAAGAGACTTGAGGATTCACTAAACATCCCATTTCGTATTCATCCTCAGGTTTAGATAACCTTTCCTGAGAGGTAGGGTAGACTACTGTTAGTAATACCATCCGCAGCGGAAACGATTTAATGGATCTAGATCTATAATATATACGTAATAAAACAACTAGATCTATATCTACAAAGGGTTGTAGAACATACCTCTTGGATCTCAAAATCCAAGTTGAAGAACCGCATGATAGGATGAAGCGAAGGAAAGCGTGAAGAGCACCACGATCTTCCGTGACGTGTGATCCAAGCAACTCCCGTGGAAGGAAATTCTCGACTCGAACCCTTCCGATATGCTACCCGGAAAAATCTCCAAGATTTTCCCCTTATACCCCTTGGCCGAAATTTTATCACTTCTTCTCTCTAAGAGGAGAAGTCGAAAATCTTGTGTTCTTTGGCAGGAGAACTCTCTTTATATAGGAGAGTAAAACTTAAGCCCCAAGGATTTTATAATTAATACAAAATCAATTATGATAATCCTATTAAATAAAAGATAATCCCATAATATTCTAGAACAAATCTAGGATAATATTTATCTTTATTTCTTTCCATAAATATTTATCCAATAAATATTTTATGCACATGTCTTATTAATCACAAGAAAACTAATTTCTTGTTCCAAAAATAAGAGGGGGGGCGCCACTTTTAATTCATGACCTAGTCATAATTAATTTTTGGGCTATAACACAATTGGGCCAAGATTATGGAAAATGTCTTTTCCACATATTTAATTATTTAGCCCAACTAATTTAATAGTCCACTAAACAATTAATTCACATATCGTTTTAATAAAGTCCAATAAGAACTAAATTAATATTATTAGGATTCGACGTCCGAGAATAGCTATGCTATATTAGGAGGCACGTCGGGGACCATGGACTAATAATCAGCGGCTCCGATAAATCAAATAAATAATTATAGAATAATTATATTCGATAAATCAATCACAGGAATATGCCACCATAATCCCGTGACTGCACTCCTCCGATTATGAGATTATATTTATCTCCTCACGAGAATAATAATAAGCGTCCATTGATATAATCATTACATATGGATTAATCCTCCATAGACTGTTCATTCTAAATCGGGAAGTTACCGTTAACCCTTTTAGAACCTCTTATCCTTATTTACCATTAACCCCTAGTGATCAATTAATTCATACAACTCACCTGGTGATCAATCGGTGTGATATGAACTCGCGCGATCGATCGCTTTCTAGGATTAACAAATAAGGAATCGTTTATCTACTTCCATAAATGGAAGGAATGGATTCCGTATATGTGATAAACACGGACTACTCACTCAATCCAATACAATGCCAAGATGGGGTAATTCGGACCACAGACTCGGTGTAATCCTTAACCGTCAAGTCAAACTTCACATGCGATTCAAGCGGTTGGATCGTGATCACCTCAGATTAAGATATATCCATAAATATGATCATCCATTGATTCGATAAGACTTCTCGACACGGAATTATATCGTGAACTCTAATCAAATCGGTCCAAATTTCTATATGATATATCTATCATATATAAATGCCCCATTAGGTTCTCTTAACCGAAAGTCCGGATAAGACAATCACACCAATAGTGTTCTGGGCGCATTAATAGCACGTTAAAGGAGAGACCCGATACTCTCGATTAACTTCACTATGGGCTAATTGTATTTTTAAGTACATCTTCACTAACTCAATCCTCCCGTGTATATACCATACACTGAGTTAAGTGATTACATAAACGATATACTTAGGGTTTTCTGTAGTGTAAATACTATTGTCACATCGGTGATTATGAGAATAATAAATATGAGTAATAATGTCAATTCATTTATTAAATAAAACAATTACAAAAATTGTCTTTCGGGCATCACACCTAACAATCTCCCACTTGCACGAAAGCATGTGATTAATTGTTTTAGAGCACACCCTATTATTTAAAATACAACAAACTACATCTCCCACTTGCTCTAAAGCAATGGAGACTCATCCCGTATTCTAGTACCCACTAAGCATGTCATAACCATTTCAGATTCCAAAATACACTCCGAGTATGCCGTCGTAGGATAGGTCGTTGACTCGGGAGTACCTACATCTAAATGTCATGGGTCTTAATGATTAGTCGGGTTGTCGGCTCGAGACGTTCCGTAGAATCAAACGTTACGGTCCATCAAATCATGTGGTAATGAGTAAACATCGAGCCCGAGATCGACTTAACGATCATCCTCAATCTGACTTAAAGTCAAAATCAGTGTATCACACATATCCAAGTTCACACATGAATATGTCCGCATATTGTTCCTCGTTCTCTTCAAGATACTAAAGGACATACTAAACTTGCTTTGTTAACCGCCGAATCTAAGATTCGATCAAAGTTGACGTTCAATAACCTGACCATCTCTTACTAGAAAGAGAATTTATCCCATTTCTCCTGATCCGAAGATTTAGAGAGTCATTCTTGAGGCATAGGGTAGAACTTCCTCGTTGAATGTTGCATACACAGATGCATCATCTTAACCAATAAGATGGATGGGAAACCGGTGGATCGATTCTAATGAATTCGACCGAGTCAAACTCTTAAGAATGTTGTCCAAATCTACATTGCAGAGAATTGTGGTATTGTCGATTTCGACTTGAGATAACACACCCATGTTGATTCCAATCGGTGCAAGTGTTATCCTTCACAAACACTAATATATATTTATATATTCACTCTTTGTACTAAAATTGATATCCGATCTACAAAAAGTCTTATCAATAGTCCGGTCAAATCCACATATTGTAGAAATATATGACTTCCAATGACCGAGAGGTTTGCTTTTTATACACAAAGGACATAAGCCTTGGCGGTCATCCCGTCATAAGTTCATAAGTCAATACCTTCTGCTTTGAATGAATCCAGACTCCGTTTGTTTGGCAAGAAAATCTCGGGGAATCACCCCTATTTTTCTCGCTTTTGAACGAAATCATGCAATACCGAACTCATTCTACTCTTTTCCGTGTAGATCCAATTACTCCCACTGGGCCCGAGACGCTCGGTGGTTCTACAAGAGCATGAACAAACTGGAGTACCGAACTCCATTCACAGGTTATGGCTATTAAAACCAACCTCTATTATCGTAATCCTATATCGCTCACAAAAGAGCCATAGGTCATCAATCGATCCTCAGACTACAAAGTCCGCCGAACCCGTAATGGGTAATGGATAAACCATACTCCCACTACATTCTGGGTGGATCGAAATTCTGATCTAGTTTAGTAGTATTTAGTGTTGTCACCAACAACCGATGTTGGATGTGGTCGATTTTAATCGTTAGTAACTACCTTGAGTAAACGTCATCGCAAGGTTTAAGGTTTTCTTGTTCATAGACTCTATCGAAAGGACGCAACAAAGATAATCGTCCCTTCCCGATTTCAAGAATCTTATAACAAACCTTTTCTCAATGCTACAAGATATAGAACGATTGGTCATCGACCGAACACATTCGCGAAATTTCCAGACCTACCTTCAAGCACCGTGTGCTAAATGCTTATATTTATGGAAGTGGGGTGAACCGAATCCACACCTTATCCGTAAATTCCAAGGCATATTCTAGGTAGACTGCTTGGTCTTACATTTCAATGTAAACCGATATTTCGCTTCTAATATCTTTATTGAGTTAAGCAGTGTATTGTAGCACATCTAAAAAAATATATAAGGCAATTTAACGGTTTCTCACTTAGTGAAAACATTTCACTATGAGGCGAGGCCGAGCATCAGTCCCAGGACTATGTGATGGCCCATTTTGAGTATAGAATACTCTATCTCTCAAGTGAAAAGCAGAGAAACCTCATAATATTTTGGATAAACTTACCGGAGTGTTTGAATAGTTATCAGACAAGAAGTCACTACTCGGAAGCTCCTACTAGCTCGTATCTTTCATCAGACCCCGAAGGTCGTCATGAACAAGCTATGTTACTTCTTTATAACCATTATCCTTTCCCGATTGAAAGGAAACTTAGTCATTGAACCTTTGAGACAATTTAACCAGACTGGGAGAAAAGGAATCACCCTGAGCCAGTCTTCAGGTCTTGTCTTTTAGGGACTATGCACTAACTATGGAATATGAAGAAGCGTTTATCTAAATATAGAAACCAATTGCTTTTAATAGTTCTTAAGATGTGTTTTATATACATATTTTAGCAGTTCTAAGTGGTTTTTGATTTTATCAAACAAAAGTCCGAGTCTTGGATTCGTATTTTACAAATGGTATATTCACTTTCTATACGACAAACAAATTATCGAATAGAAGGTAAATCCATTCGTTCCAACGAGTCTTAAACAGAAAATAAATTTTCCGCGATATCCAAGGATTGAACCCGAGATTCATTTCCTTATATCACTCCCACTATTCTAGCTAAAATTAACTGCCCGTTGTTTACTCTTTTAATCGTTAAATGCACTGCTACCTTGTTCTTCCAAAGAACTTAGCTCGAGAAAATCACCAAGGATTCATTGGTTGGTGATCCAAAATCACTTTCCTTATCCTATGATTTTCAGTTAATTAATTTTCGGTTCAGCCTTAAAGTTTTCGATTTAGGTGACTAACACTTTTAGACATATTCTCCCATTCTTGACTTTCCGTGAATGGAAACAGTCTTGAAAAATGTTCGTTTGAGTAGACACTACTCTTGAAGCGTGGGATGTCTATTTCGAGTGTTACTGTCGAGACTTCTCGGATTTTCTAATATACCGTAAAAACAACAAATCATAACATTAAAGCTCCCACTAGTTTATCGGTTCCAAATACCGTCTAACGAGCAATGCTTTATTTTTATGAATTTCCGATTTTTCGATTAGAAAATCTTTCGTATATAGTTCTATTGTTTCCAAAAAAAAACAACAAATCATAGAAACTCCCACTAGTTCATCGATTCCAAATATCGCCTAACTAGCAACATTTCATGACTTTCCGGTTTTTCAATTAGAACGGTTACGTGTGTAGTCAGTTACACTTTTCTAATGTTCTAGAAAAACAACAAATCATAAAGCTCCCACTAGTTCATCGATTCCAAATATCGTCCAACTAGTAACACTTCATGATTTTCCAATTTTTCAATTAGAAAATTACTCGTATAATTACTACATACTCAAAATTCACTAGAAGAATTTCAAAGTCCGAAATCACCTTTGATCAAACTAAGTGTGTCTTCCGCTTGACACTTAATGACACTAGTGACATACCTATATGTTACTCTGTTTTTAAAAGGCTTAAGAGAAAATATCTCTTTCGAAAATTAATTGCATTATCGATTAACTAGTTCGACGTCCTAGTTACTTTCCACTTTTTAACAAAGTCAATACTAGTCAATTATAAATTTTAAGCAATTTAGTAAGGGATAATGCTGTAAATAAAATGACATAAATTAATTCAAGTTTAACACTACTATATTATTTTATTTTAGGAATTGTAAACTAAAAAAATAAGTCTACTCTACCATTCCAAGGTTTTAACCTCGCATCTCAGTGCCGCCTTAGGGTAGGTCAAAGAGATGACGGTTAAATCAAGACAATCTCATCAATGAATAACTTGTGAGAATCGGACATCCCACGAGAATCGAACATCCCTTTATTCATTGACTACCTTCCTTTTTCAGCCTAGATATTTCCAAAAATACCCATGATGAGTGTGACCTACTATATCGGATCTCTTAGGTACGCCCGAGTGTGCCGTCTTAGATAGGTCGGTGACCCGACGAGTACCCGTAAATCCTATCCTTTCGGAGACCAAGCCATTAATGTTGATAGGGGTGAACACCATCCTTAGGGGACGAAATCAAAGCGCCGAGGCGCCACCCTTCTCTCACTTACTTGTATCTATAGTAGAGGCCGTGGGGTTGTTCATCGCCGCCCCGCTCCCACTCAATATTTTGGAAGTGGTTGTGGGTTAACTAACCACGTCTTTTTATGTTATCATAAAAGCTCATCAAATCAAGGATTCGAATGGTGTCGGTAACGAGGCAAGCCTACCCGCCCTATTCGTTGGAACATATATGTGATACCGGACTAAATCGGGTCAAGACAAACCTCATTGAGATAAGAAGGAATCACCCCTCCATTCTCCGGTGTAGCTTAGTCTTGCCGGACCCCGTGCATGCATCACACTAGGAGGGTTAAGTCGGTCGAGCCTAGCTCGATTGACCACCCAACCTATAAGCGAACCGCTTTTATCCAAGATTTATTGTTCTTTTACCATCATTCAACCTCGTAGACACTACGAATTGAAAACGTGATCTCGTTTGTGCTTTAAGGCGGTTCACCGAGAACACACACCGAAAGGCCTAACGATTTCATAACCCGTCCTCGGATCTTTAATTAGTTACTAAATTAATTAATTACCACATATTAATTAAATTTCAACTAATTACACGAGTTTGTATACATGCCTATTTTAATTACCAAAATTAAAATTCTACATGTATGCATGGAGTGGATTTATGATATGATGCATGTCATGGCAATTCCGATTTTATATCTATTTTATGATCAAACACATAAAAATAAATTGCGGAAAATTTAAACACCGAGATTGATCGTTGGTTGGCCCAGTATCTAATCTATTAGAAAATAAAACCAAAACCCTAACTAGGGTTTACTACTTTCTAACTAAATCTGCAGCTGTACGAACTCTTCGATGATCGGGAAACCAAACGAACTCGGATCGGGACGAAAATTTCCAGATCTTTTCTTCACTCCTTGAACTTCAATATGGACGGTTGGATCGGTGCTTTGACTTACCAATTTTCTCCAGTAAACCTCCAAACTTGCTGCTGAATCTGACTTTGACTGCACTGCATCAAGGACTTCCTGAGGCAGATCGGGAATCGAGATGAATCCCGATCGACCTGAAATTTTTATGGTACGTCCGAAACTCCAAGTTGATCAATCTGAACGGTCGGATTTTCGTTTCAACGGTCCAAACTCTCCCAGAAAATCGAGGAAGTCACAGATAGTGTTTCTGTGAATCCTGCGTTTTTCTGTTACAGCAGCCTCTTCGCAGCATCAAACGGATATCGAAACGGACTCTGATCGACGCCAAAATTTGTGGAGTTGATCATCATCTTCTAATCTTGATTCTGACCGGAGGGATATTCGTTTCAACGGTTCGATCAACGGGAAACACGAAATAACTAAACAGCTACTAAACAGATCTATTTTCTGGAAATTAAAATTGCAATAAAAAAGAATTACATAATTTCCTATACTCATATGGACGAATTTTCATCGCTTATATGAGTTTACAATAGATCTAACGGGTAAACAAAGTGCCAACCCCAATCCATCTCTTCAACCACGACATTCATAAGCATAAAAATTAAACATATGCATCGCCCCCAAAAAATTGGGACAAAGAATCTACATGTTTTACCACTCCAGATCTAATATTTTATACGTATAAATATAGATCAACCTGGCTCCGATACCACCGTTAGTAATACCATCCAAAGGAAACGATTTAATGGATCTAGATCTATAATATATACGTAATAAAACAACTAGATCTATATCTACAAGGGGTTGTAGAACATACCTCTTGGATCTCAAAATCCAAGTTGAAGAACCGCAATAGGATGAACGAAGGAAAGCGTGAAGAGCACCACGATCTTCCGTGACGTGTGATCCAAGCAACTCCGGTGGAAGGAAATTTCGACTCGAACCCTTCCGATATGCTACCCGGAAAAATCTCCAAGATTTTCCCTTATACCCCTTGGCGAAATTTTATCACTTCTTCTCTCTAAGAGGAGAAGTCGAAAATCTTGTGTTCTTTGGCTTGGAGAACTCTCTTTATATAGGAGAGAGTAAAACTTAAGCCCCAAGGATTTTATAATTAATACAAAATCAATTATGATAATCCTATTAAATAAAAGATAATCCCATAATATTCTAGAACAAATCTAGGATAATATTTATCTTTATTTCTTTCCATAAATATTTATCCAATAAATATTTTACGCACATGTCTTATTAATCACAAGAAAACTAATTTCTTGTTCCAAAATAAGAGGGGGCGCCACTTTTAATTCATGACCTAGTCATAATTAATTTTTGGGCTATAACACAATTGAAGCCAAGATTATGGAAAATGTCTTTTCCACATATTTAATTATTTAATTTAACTAATTTAATAGTCCACTAAACAATTAATTCACATATCGTTTTAATAAAGTCCAATAAGAACTAAATTAATATTATTAGGATTCGACGTCCGAGAATAGCTATGCTATATTAGGAGCACGTCGGGGACCATGGACTAATAATCGCTCCGATAAATCAAATAAATAATTATAGAATAATTATATTCGATAAATCAATCACAGGAATATGCCACCATAATCCCGTGACTGCACTCCTCCGATTATGAGATTATATTTATCTCCTCACGAGAATAATAATAAGCGTCCATTGATATAATCATTACATATGGATTAATCCTCCATAGACTGTTCATTCTAAATCGGGAAGTTACCGTTAACCCTTTTTAGAACCTCTTATCCTTATTTACCATTAACCCCCTAGTGATCAATTAATTCATACAACTCACTGGTGATCAATCAGTGTGATATGAACTCGCGCGATCGATCAGTTTCTAGGATTAACAAATAAGGGAACTGTCTATCTACTTCCATAAATGGAAGGAATGGATTCCGTATCTGTGATAACACAGACTACTCACTCAATCCAGTACAATGCCAAGATGGGGTAATTCAGACCACAGACTCAGTGTAATCCTTAACCGTCAAGTCAAACTTCATACTGATTCAAGCAGTTGACTGTGATCACCTCAGGATTAAGATATATCCATAAATATGATCATCCATTGATTCGATAAGACTTCTCGATTACGGAATTATATCGTGAACTCTAATCAAATCGGTCCAAATTTCTATATGATATATCTATCATATATAAATGCCCCATTAGGTTCTCTAAACCGAAAGTCCGGATAAGACAATCACACCAATAGTGTTCAGGCGCATTAATAGCACGTTAAAGGAGAGACCCGATACTCTCGATTAACTTCACTATGGGCTAATTGTATTTTTAAGTACATCTTCACTAACTCAATCCTCCCGTGTATATACCATACACTGAGTTAAGTGATTACATAAACGATATACTTAGGGTTTTCTGTAGTGTAAATACTATTGTCACATCGGTGATTATGAGAATAATAAATATGAGTAATAATGTCAATTCATTTATTAAATAAAACAATTACAAAAATTGTCTTTCGGGCATCACACCTAACAACTACGTCATTGAATGTTGCATAAATGCAAGAATATCTTAACCAGGTGAATGGATGGGATTGCCAATGATCGATTCTCGCAAATTTGAGCGAATCAAATCCTTTAGAATGAATCCTGATGGCATGTCAGATTCTGACTTCAGATAACACACCCATGTTGTTCCCAACTGTTTCAGTGTTACCATTCACAAACACTAATCTACATACTACTTACTAATATTGATGCCCGATCTACAAAAGACTTATCAACATTACGGTCAAGTCCACATATTAAAATATATGACTTTGAAATGACCTAGAGGTTTGCTTTAATCCCGAAGGATATAAGCTATGGCGCAGCATCCCGCCAAAGGTTCTTTTGAATAAATTAAGATACCGTTAGTCTCGCAAAAAGTCTTAGGAATCATCCCAATTTTACGCGTTTTTAACGAATCCATTATTTGTTCTTAGCTAAAACCCTACATTTTTAATGAATTGATTCCGTTGTTCGGCAAGGAAGTCTTAGGGAATCACCCTATTTCTTGCTTTTCACGAAATCAAGCAAGGACCGAGTGATAAGAAAGATCACGGTGCGGTTAAATCTCTACCTTTTGGGAATCACCCCTAAATTACTCAACTTTGCATTGAAAGTTAAACTTTCCTATTCATTCGACTCTTCTCCGTGTAGTTCCAATTACTCCCAATCGGGCCTGAGATACTCGGGTGGTTCTACAAGAGTTTCAGCAGGGTGGAGTATCATACTCCATTCACAGGGTTATGGCTTTTAAACCAACCTCATGATCAGGATCCTATACGATCCACGAAGGACTATAGGTCATCAATCTACCCTATAGACCATAAGGTCTGCAATGGGTAATGGACAAACCATACTCCCCCCACTGCGTTCGGGGTGGAGTGATATACTGATCTAGTTTAGTAGTTTTTATTAGAGTTATCACCAACTGCCGGTGTTGGATGTGGACTAAAAAAATCAGTTAGTAACATCTTGAGTACAAATACTTCAAGATCAAGGGTTGTTATTTATACACTCTATCAGACCGAGTTTGACAGTATCACCGTCGTTCTCTGAATTTACGAGTCTTATTACCAACCTTTACTCAATGCATTAAGATATTACATGCTCTGAACGTGCACGCAAAATTTCCAGCACCCGGTGCTAAATGCCTCTATTTTTGGAAGTGGGGTGAACCGAATTCACTCTTTTATCCACAAATGCATAGGCATCTTTTAGGTAGACTTCTCGGTTTTTCGTAAACCGTTATTTTGCAACCAATATCTTAAATGAGTTCAGCAGCGTATCGTAGCACATCAATAACTATGTAAGGCAAATTTGTGGTGTATCCTTTAGTGAAAACATTCCACTAGGAGGCAGGCCGAACATCAGTCCCAAAGACTACGCGATAACCTATTTCTGAGTATGAAATACTCTATCTCTAGTGAAATCAGAGATTTCCTCCAAATATTTTGGATAAACTTACGGATTTTCGAATAGTTGTCAAACAACATGTCACTATTTCAAAAACTCCCACTAGCTTGTATCTTTCATATGACCCCGAAGGTTGATATGAACAAGCTATGTAACTTCTTTAAATCTATTACCCTTTCCCGATTGAAAGGAAACTTAGGCATTGTTCCTTTGAGACAGTGTTCCTTTGACTGGGAGGTAGGAATCACCCTAAGCCAGTCTGTAGATCTTGTCGTTAGGGAATATGAACTAATTAATAGAATAGAAAGAAGCGTTTATCTAAATACGGAAACCATTTCCGTTTATATTGTTTGAGATGTGTTATATATACCTATTCAACATTTCTTAGTGGTTCTAACTTTATCAAACAAAAGTCCGAGTCTTGGGTTCGTGCTATGAAAGTTATATTTATCTTCAATAAGACAAACAAATTATCCTATTGAAAATGAATACGTTCGTTCCAATGCATCCGAAAACAGAAAAATTAATTTTCTGTGATACTCAAGAATTGAATCCGAGATTCATTTATTTGTATCACTCCCACTAGTCTATCTGAAATAACTGCCCGTTGTCTATTTTATTTATCGTTTAATGCAAAGCTACCTAGTTCTTCCAGAGAACTTAGCTTTTGAGAAAATTTAAGGATGCATTGGTCAGTGATCCGAAATCACTTTCCTTATCCTCTAATTTCCAATTCATTAATTTTTCGGTTTAGCCTTAAAACTACTTAGTTTGGATGACTAACACATATAAACATTCTTTCCCATTCTCGACTTTCCTTAAATGGAAACAGTCTTGAACTAGCAGTTCGTTCGAGTAGACTCTATTCTTGAACTGTGGGATGTTCAGTGTTACTTGCTTGGACTATCGATTTTTCTAATAAACAAATCATAAGACCAAAGCTCCCACTAGTTTATCGGTTCCAAATACCGTCTAACTAGCAACACTTTGTTCGAATGGTTTGAGAGATCATAATAAAGCTCTCACTAGTTTATCGGTTCCAAATACCTTCTAACTAGAAACACTTTGTATTTATGATTTTTTTAGAACATCTCCTAGAACTAAGCTCCCACTAGTTTATCAGTTCCAAATACTGTCTAACTAGCAATCTTTGTGTTCATGATGTTTCAAAGATTATAAAATCTCCGAACTAAGTTCCCACTAGTTTATCGGGCCCAAATCTTGTCTAACTAGCAACGCTTTATTCTTGTTTTTCCAATGGAAACTCTTGTGTGATCCATTACACATTTCTAATGATTCAGAAAAACAACAAATCATAAGACTAAGGCTCCCACTAGTTTATCGGTTCCAAATACCGTCTGACTAGCAACGTCTTATGTATATGATTTTCCAATCTTTCAATTTAGAAATTTATTGTGTAATTACACTTTTAAAATTCACTAAATGAATTTATCTGATAGTCCTATATCATCTTTTGTAAACTAAGTATGGTCATCTCTCGTTAAACACGAGTGACACCCGTGACATACCTATACTATGTCACTTACGTTTTTAAAGGCTCAAGAGAAAAATCTCTTCCGAAAAGTTAACTGCATTTATTGATAATTACAATGTACTTGTTACTCTCCACATTTTTAATGAAAACCTATTGCTAACAGTTTAGTAACCTAGAGATTTAGTTGTAAATGAAACGACAGAAACTTAAATTCAAAAAATAAATTTTCACTACCAGATTTTTATTTTAGGAATTATAAACTTGTTAAAAGTCTATCCTACCATTCCAAGGATTTAATCTCACACCTCATGCCGCGCAGGTGAGGTCGGTCAAAGAGGCGACGATTAAAGCGAGACAATCTCTCTCAATAATTAATCTTGAGAATCAAACATCTCACGGGAATCGAGACATCCCGGACCTTAATCATTGATTACCTTCCTTTTCTAGCCTAGATATTTGAAAAATATCCATAAAGAGTGTGACCTACTATATCAGATCTCAAAGTACGCCCCGAGTATGCCGGAGGGTCGGTCAGTGACTCAACGAGTACCCGAAATCCTATCCTTTCGGAAACCAAGCCTTGAATTTTGATAGGGGCGAACACCACCCGCAGGGGGCCGGAATCAATGTGGCTCGAGGCGTCACCCTTCTCTCACGTGCTTGCATTTACATTAGAGGCCGTGGGGTTGGGCCGCCGCCTTCCCGCTCCCACTCAATATTTTGAAAAAGTGGTGGGTTTACTAATTACGGTTGCGGTCTTGACAATAAGAAACAATAAATCAAAGTACTCGAGCAGGGTCGGTTATGTAGCAAGCCTACGCCGTCTTATTCGTTGGAACATATGATGATTCAGGCCAATCCGGCAAGAGAAGCCCGTTTAGCCCGAAGGCTTATCGGCTATGCTAAGTCTGTCGAGGCCGAACGCTGTAACGCATACATCACACGTGGAGGAGTCGATTGAGCGAAGCTCGGTTGAACTCGCCCGACCATGGTTAGACCATTTCGAACCCATGTACTAAGATTCTCCGATTTCTAAATTGTAACCCAAAGCGTAATGTCGTTTCTGTTTAAGGTGGGTTCACTAAGAAGCCATCACCGAAAGGCTCAACGATTTATCCAAGTGAGATTCACCGAAATCCATCACTAAAATCGTAACGATTGACAAAAACCCGGGTCCTCGGTTTTTATAATTAGCTACTTATTATTTAACTACCACATATTAAATTAATAAGTATTCATACTAATTATTCGAGTTATACACGTCTATTTTAATTCGAAATTTAAAAACTACGTGTATGCATTGGAGTGGAATCATGAAGATGCAAGTCATGGCAATTTTCCGGTTTTAAGCATGTAATCTTGATCAAACACAAAATTATACTGAAAAGTAAACACCGAGATGGACCGTTGGTACCCCCGACTAACAATTTTCTAAGGAAAAGTTAAACTTATACTATGTCTTCGAGTCTTGATCTTCGAATCTTGAACTCGAACCGCCGGATCACGAACCACGAACACTCGAGAGAGAAAGACTTTTAATTAAATAAAACCAATTTATTATAATTAAGTAATAACTTCTTCTTTTTTTTTTTTTTTGTTCTTTCGGCTGTAACAAACTTATATAAATATATATATATATATATATATATATATATATATATATATATATATATATATATCTTATTATATATTTTCAAGGAAAAACTGTCGATTGACCCGTATTGAATGAATTACCCGACCCAAACCCGCCTAAATAACACGCACATCCCTGGCCAGAAAAGAAAAAAAAATCCACGTATCAGAACAACCCACCAGAATCTATGGCCACGTTCACCACTTAGGAGGAGTTCTACCTCAAATCCTGTCTTCACTCTTCCATAATCGCCATAACTCCCCTTCCCAATCTTCTTAATATGACCGCTTTCTTTTCCATTTACTTTCATTGTTTCAAGTAAATTGCTGATAATGCTTTTTTTTTTTTAACTCTCTTCAACACCTACCGGAATTTCATTGTCTTTGAATCGCGGGATACGACAAAAGCAATGTGTCAAAGGATTTTGGTGATGTTTGAAAGAATTCGAACATAAAAAGCTAGGGTTTGTAAGGGAGAAGCGGAGAGGGAGAAAAGAAATCAGATGAAGACGAGAATAGGTAAAAAAATATTTGATCTAATTAATTTTGTACCCAATTCATTTTGATCTAATTGGTTTTGATATTATCTTGGTGAAAGTATTTTGGTTTTTGATTTATTAGGTTTTGCATCTCTCAATCTTAGAAAAAAGTACTGATAGTCGACTCAATGGGATCTGAGAAAATGCATTTTCTTGATTTGTTCAAGAAAGTTAAGTGCTTGGCTATTTGAACCATCTTTAGCAATTTTTGGGTT
This sequence comes from Gentiana macrophylla, assembly GCA_026214975.1. Lineage (NCBI taxonomy): Eukaryota > Viridiplantae > Streptophyta > Magnoliopsida > Gentianales > Gentianaceae > Gentiana > Gentiana macrophylla. Next base: position 85,373,113 of record CM047807.1, read on the forward strand.
CTTTATATTGACCCTTTTTATTATTTTTAGTTTCTTTTTATAAGATTATAAAGCAATTATTAAAGGGTCTGGATTCTCAGTACAATCAGAGGGGCTTTCTTGGTTATTTTTTGATGGAGGAGGTGGAGGCGGTGGTGGTGAAAGAAAAATAAAAAATATTGAATTTTTGAGTGAAGATGGAAATGGGTGTAATTTATTTCAAGGTGATTGGATTTGGGATGATAATTATCCTTTATATCAATCAACAGGTTGCAGATTTTTAGATGTTCTGAAAATGGACGGCCAGATGTTTTTTTTACACAAAATGGCGTTGGCATCCAAAAGACTGTGACTTGCCCAGGTTAGTGATTATTATTATTTTTTATTTTCTGATTACTGTGAATTTTATACAGCACGTACTAATTTTGTGTAGAAAAATGTTAATGGAAATTGTGTTTTCCAGAAATTATTTAGTTAGGGCTATCTTGATTATGTAACTGAATGCTTATCTGGGAGTTTATTGTGGGGAAGGGGAATATTGGATTTTTATGTTTACCATGAATCTATTCTTTTTATGCTTTGTAGCTTTGTTTGTTTTTATGGTAGACGGCTAGCTAGATGCCTAATTGATTGGTTGATCACGTCATCAATGGATCTATTCTTGAAACTCCTGCTTTTATTTGAACCAATCTGTTTATTCTATCATCGATTTCACTCTCCATTAATTCTTTTTCAAACATATGTGCTCTCTGCCGTCATTGTCAATCCCCTCGATGTCGCCAAGGTTACTGCATTCAATTTTGGTCCCTTTATTGAGTAATATTTGTTTTGCTTGCAATTTTTTTCTCTTTTCTGTATTAGCTTGTGGAATGCCTAAATAGGGTGGCGATGAGACTGAAAAACTGCATTCCTCTTAGTTGATTTACTTTCTCAGGTAAAGCTTAACTCAAAGTCATCAAGCTTGAAGCAAACACAGCATTTTTGTGTTGGTAATGTCACCACACCAAACAATTTCATAGTCATTCACACAATCGGAGAATCAACTTTCACTTGGTCGATTATTGTTTTCGGTGTGATACCACGGTTAAAAACATCTTGATGCCATTAAAATGTCTTTTTTTGTTAGTTTTGGATTTGGTTTCAACATCTTCATTTGGAATCTTGATGGCTTTTCCGATTCTTTGAGTACGTTTTTGTATTTGGATCATTCTGCTTTAGTTCAATCCTTCTTGGTCAATTGATTTTGTCTTTATTTATCCTCATTCATATAAGTCATAGATCAAGGTTTTGTTCCTCATGGAACTATGCATTGTCTTAAAAAGGATTCATATGTGGAACTAGAGAATTTTCGACTTCACTTTGTACTTGCTTGCGCAGTTGATGTGGTAGTTGTATGCTTTTTCACTTGATTTCACAATAATTATAATTTACTTTGATTCCTTAGCGAGTGTTAGTGACTATATTCGTGAGTGAGGAGCTATGTGCATTCGACCGAACATGAAACAAAAAAGAGAAAATAAAGCATTTGAGACTTTATTTACCCGCTGGATGTTCCTAATGTTTCTCTTTCGATGATTTTGTAATTTGGTTTAGTGTTCTTGATAAATTCATCTCATTGAAGAACCTTCAGTCGTTGTGATGACTCAAAATTCAAAAATTCAAGCATAACATTGGAAAGAGAATGACATTACTACATATTTTCAAATATACCTATTATTAAAACTTGAAACTCGTGACAACAATGTGCACATTGAGTGGTTTTATGGTCATTATATATGATTTTGAAACAGGTGAAACGAATACCATCAACATTTGAATCAAGGAGTCATTAGCTCAAATCTTTCATAGATCCTCTTATTGAAGAAACGATCTTCGATCTTTTTTCTCGAGCATGACAACTATATCTCATGCACCTATCTGTGACATTTGTAGTATCAGACCGTCCCGCGGTTTTAAATTACCGAGATTGCATCTGTTCTCGAGTATCAGACTCAGTAACACCAGATCCCAAATTCAAGCCTATGTCTTCGACGGTATGCATATCTGCTTTTGAAAATCATAAGCGCGTCATAAGAAAACTAACCGTGTGCTTAACATAGTGTGAGTGTGTTGATTTTTTTTATTTTCTATGATATTCAGTCATTAGAGCAAGTGTCCCAAAGTTGTTGCTAGACAACGTTTTTGAGCAGAAAAACGAAATTTCAAAAGCAGTGGAAGAAGAACTTGAAAAGGTAAGGTTTTCTTGCATTTTTCATCTAAATCTTGGCATCTAAAGACATAGTGATGAATGAATGGTATTGAATATTATGCAGGCTATGTCTGCTTATGGATAAGAGATTGTTCAGATGCTTATCGTAGACATAGAACCTGATGAGCATGTGAAACGGGCTATGAACGAGATTAATGCAGGTAAGACATTCAAAGTCCATCACCAGGTTCGAGAGAATATTACATTTGGAGTCGTTTGTTAGAGAAAATTACATTTTCCCCTTACTTTTGGCTTATGATGGCACGAATACTTTTGGCGTATGATGGCACGAAGGCCAATATAGGTGACGATTTTCCATTGTGGTAAACTCATCATTTTATGCAGCAAAAAGAAAATGGGTAGCCGATCATGTTGCTTCGACTTATCTCGGAGAGCTTCATGATATCAATTGAATAAATTGCGTATGTATGTCCAAGATGACGATTTTCTTTAGCGTTGCCTTTCTGCTTCTATTAAAAACCGAAACACTACAGGTATTTATGTCAAATTTCGATTTTTTTTTCCGTTTGTTGCGTTTTTTAAGAATCGTCAACATAGTTTGTATTTGTTTTGTTTGATGTTCAGGACAATGTATTTGTGACTGTAGTGGCATCGATACAATATCGTGCCCTGGCTGATAAGGCAGTGGGACTCAGTAACACCAGATCCCAAATTCAAGCCTAAGTCTTTGACGGTATGCATATCCTCTTTTGAACATTATAAGCGCGTCATAAGAAAACTGACTGTGTGCTTAACATAGTGTGAGTGTGTTAATTTTTTTTTTATTTTCTATGATATTCAGTCATTAGAGCAAGTGTCCCAAAGTTGTTGCTAGACAACATTTTTTAGCAGAAAAACGAGATTGCAATAGCAGTGGAAGAAGAACTTGAAAAGGTAAGGTTTTCTTGCATTTTTCATCTACATCTTGGCATCTAAAGACATAGTGATGAATGAATGGTATTGAATATTATGCAAAGCTATATGCGCTTATGGATACGAGATTGTTCAGACGCTTATCGTAGACATAGAACCTGATGATCATGTGAAACGGGCTATGAACAAGATTAATGCAGGCAAGACATTCAAAGTCCATCTCCAGGTTCAGGAGAATATTACATTTGGAGTCGTTTGTTAGAGAAAATTACATTTCCCCCCTTACTTTTGGCGTATGATGGTATGATGGCACGAATACTTTTGGCATATGATGGCACGAAGGCCAATATAGGTGACGATTTTCCATTGTGGTAAGCTCATCATTTTATGCAGCGAAAAGAAAATGGGTAGCCGATCATGTTGCTTCGACTTATCTCGGAGAGCTTCATGATATCAATTGAATAAATTGCGTATGTATGTCCAAGATGATGATTTTCTTTAGCGTTGCCTTTCTGCTTCTATAAAAAACCGAAACACCACACGGTATTTATGTCAAATTTCGATTTTTTTCTTCCATTTTCACTTTTATTTGTTTTTCGTTGACATATAATTTGTTTTACGTTACATTATTACTGTTTTTCATGAAACTTTGACTCTACACATTTCACTTTTGCTATAGACCGACGATTTTTATGCCGGTATGGATCTGTTGAAGAAGCAAACCTATATATGCTTCTTATCTTCTTACCAAAAAATATCAAGTGCAGTATACATCTTTTTGACTCAACCTGTGCATAAAAAATTAAGCTGTCTATAAATGAGACGAGAATAGTGCGGTTTGATGCTGCAAACACATGCTTTTTTGTTTTTGTTGTATAGTTCAAAAACAAAAATCATATTCAATTCAAAAAAATCTTATTTCCTTAATGCATATGATTGAAAGTTCAATATTCCCACATTAAAAAATAATGGGTAACAAAAAGTTTTTGCATAATGTATAAGTTCATGAAAAAATAATAATTAATAATTAACGTTCTCCGTGCATCGCACGGGTTTCCTACTAGTATATATATATATATATATTATTTATTTATTTATTATCAGCCTTACCGCAGGTTTGTTAGGTAAAAAATTTTTTTAGGAAAAATTATACATTTGTACAGCCGCCGGAAAACCCTAACTGCAAGCTAGTTTCATAAACAGGACTTATAGCGACGCTTTTCAGCGTCGCAGAAAGTCCTGTAGCAGTTTTAAATTTTTTTTTTAAAACCGTTTCTCCTCGTTCATACCTTGGGTTTCGCCTTGATCTTCAACTTTTCAGCATGATCTTCATATTTCGAGCCCGGAACAATAAAATTACAATAAAAGATGCTACTTTTACATAATTTTCGAAAAAGACAAAGAAAATACAAATCCTATGCTCAATTGTTACTAAACAAATGAGCTACAAAATAGATCTACGGGTAAACAATACCAACCCAATCCATCTCTTCAACCTCAACATTCAAAAGCATACAACATGATTAAATTCGAATTTTACCAAAAAAAACGAAATAAAACATCTAAAGCATGCTTTTCCACTCCAAGATCTAAAATTCATATACTTTGATCGTTAGATCAAAGGCTCTGATACCACTTGTTAGAAGTAATATCGTCGGATCAATCATAGATTGACCCGATTACGCAGCGGAAGTATCGGATCTAGATCTAAACGAAACAAAATACATAAATAAAAGATCTAATCCTACAAGGGGGTTTAGGAGCCTACCTTTTATGGTGCTTAACTCCAAGAACAAAGTAGTATCCACGCAAGTTGAGAAGCCACAGCCTTCCAACGTGTGTCTCCCAGCAACACCAGGTGGATGGTGTTTCCCGCCGCCGGACCTCCTTGATATGCTACCGGAAAAATCCCGAAGATTATTCCAACTCGAAACCCGAAGAAAGATGGCCGAAAATTCTAAGCCACTCTCTTCCTATATGGCGTGTTATGTTGTTGTGTCAAAAGGCTTGGAAGAACTCTCTTTATATAGGAGAGTAAAACTTAATCTCCAAGGATTAAATAATTAAGAGATAATTACTACATTAATCCTTTTTCCAAATAAAAGATAAATAAAATAATTATCCCAAACAAATTAGGATAAATCATATTATTATCTAATATTCCATGAATTATCAATTAACAAATAAAAGATAAATCACATGTCAAATAATTATCCAAGAAAACTAATTTCTTTCTAATTATTAACATTAAAATGGCGCCACCTTTTATTAAAAAGGTTCACACACATCTTTCCTATATTTGACCAATTAGGTCAAAAGGTCAACACACTAATTTGGGCCGAGTCCACGAAAAATGTCTTTTCCGTGTATTTAATTATTTAGTCCAACTAAACAATTAATCCACATATCAATTAAATAGCCCAATCCAACTATTTAATTATAATTGAGGTGCAACGACGAGAAACCTATATGCTATATTGTGAGCCACGTCGGGGACCATGGACCCATATTCGATAGGTTACAATAAATCGAATAAAATTATTCATCGATGGAGAATAATTATATCCAATCTATTAATTCGGGATTACACCACCATAAACCCCAAATCGAACTCTATCGAATATAGATAACTTACACTCAATTTATGAGTGAAAGCGTCCCATCGATATAATCATTACATAGGGATAAATCCTCCATGATCGTCCATTCTCGAGTGGGAAGTCTCCGTGAACCCGACTCAGGATATCTTATCCTTATTTACCATTAACCCCCAGTGATCAATTAGTTCACATATCCGACTAGTAGCTAATTAGTCTAAATATGAACTCGGCCGATCGATCATTTTCTCAAGGCTAACAAATAAAGGACTGTCTCTACTTCTCCCGATGGAAGGAATGGATTTCATATCTCGTGATAGCACAGACTACTCACTCATCCCAGAATAGAGCCAACGAGAAATGTTGGACCACATACTTCGAAGTGATCCTTACTAACACATCAAACTCTACTATAGTCTAAGCAGTCGACTGTGATCACCTCAGGATTAAGATTAATCCATTTATGATCATCTTGTGATTCGATAAGACTTCGATCACGGAATTATATCGAGAACTCAAATCAAATCGGTCCAAATTACTATATGATAATCATCATATATAAATGCCCCACTAGTACCCTATTACCGACAAGTCCGGATAAGAATTGTCACACCTAAAGTGTTAGGCGCATTATTAGCAAATTAATCTTGAGACCCGTACTCAAATTAATAAACGCTACGGACTAAGTTAATTTTAAGTACATCTCACTAACTAAATCCTCTTGTGTATAGCCATACACTGAGTTATGTGATTACATAAACGAGGTACTTAGGGTTTTCAGTAGTGTCTTAATTATAAGCACACATGCATATAATATGATGAATTACTAATTCCGTCCTAAAACAATTATATAATTGTCTTTCGGGCACTACACCTTACACTTGCATCATGCTTGCTTCTATGACACAGGAACTTCAGAAACACCATGAGACCATGGATGCTCACACCATTATGGCTCACCTGAAGAAGCTCTATGCTTTTTAGTCTCACACTAAGAGGTACGATGTCTCGAAGGCGCTCTTTGGTTGCAAGATGGCTTCAGGTACTCCGGTTGGGTCACGTGTGCTGAAGATGATCGGTTACATAGAGAGGCTTAAGAAGCTTGTTCGTAAGATGGGGCATGAGTTAAGTGTTGACTTGATTCTACAATCTCTATCAGACTCTTACTCACAATTTGTGATGAGCTATCAAATGAATAAGATTGATTCCTTCCTCGCGGAGTTATTGAACATGCTTAAAACTGTCGAGGGCACTGTTGGCAATGGTAAGCAAGTGTTGCTCGTGATTTCTTCTAAGGGCAAGAAAAAGGCCGAATAGAAGACCAAGAAGGCAAAGGAGGCTACCAAGCCAAATCCTAAGACAACCAAAGACAAATCCAATGATGCTTCCTTCCATTGTGGCCAGCCTGGCCATTGGAGGAGAAACTGCAAGGCCTTTTTAAGCACCAAGAAGAACAAGCATAGTGATGCTTCGACTTCAAGTATGTTTATGATTGTGATCAATATTGAGTCTAACCACTGGGTATTAGATACTGGATGTGGTTCTCATATTTGTACGGATATGCAGGGACTAAGAAGGACTAGAGATCTGAGGAAATAAGAAGTGGACCTGCGCGTTGGGAATGGGGCAAGTCTTGCTGCCCTAGCTATAGGAGTTTATTTTCTTTTATTACCCAGTGGGCTAGTACTAGAATTAAATAACTGTTATTTTGTTCTGCTCTTACGAAGAGCATTATTTCTATTTCTGCATTGGATGTTGAAGGATTTTCTTTTACGTTTAAGAATAAATGTTGTTCTTTTTCATATGATGGAATATTTTATAGTACTGGCAAACTTGACAATGGTCTCTACGTATTAAATATGAATGTTGAAATACTTAATATAAACAACAAGAAAGCTAAAGCGATTCCTACTTGTGGCATTGTAGACTTTGCCATATGAATAAGAATCGCATTTCCAAACTCCATAAAGATGGAATATTGGATCATTTCGATTATGAATCGTTTGATACATGCGAGGCTTGTTTACTTGGTAAGATAACAAAGTCACCGTTTAGTGGCAAAGGAATAAGATCCAATGAATTGCTTGAGCTCGTACATATTGATGTCTGTGGCCCAATGTCAATTCAAGCCAAAGGGGGATACTCTTATTTTATCACCTTCACAGATGACCATTCTCGTTATGGTTATGTATACTTATGAAGTATAAGTCTGAAGCCTTTGAAAAGTTCAAGGAGTTCAGAAGTGAAGTGATGTGGAGAAACAACTGGGTAAGGAGATTAAGACACTTCGATCTGATCGAGGTGCTGAATACCTAGATGGAGAGTTTCAAGATTTCTTAAAGGAGAATGGGATTTTACCTGAATAGACTCCACCCGGAACGCCTCAAATGAATGGCGTATCCGAGAGGAGAAATCACATTTTGTTAGACATGGTGCGATCCATGATGATCTACGCAGTTCTTCCAAAATCGTTTTGAGGGTATACTCTAGAAACAACATCTTATACACTTAACCGAGTTCCATCAAAGACAGTGGATTCTACACCATACAAGGTATGGGCCAAGAAGAAACTGAATCTGGCATATCTTAAACCTTAGTATTGTCCAACTTATGTGAAGCGGATGATGCCTGACAAATTAGAAGCTAGATCAGACAAATGTCTATTTGTGGGATATCCTAGAGAAACTAGAGGATACCAATTTTACCATCCAGGAGAACAAAAAGTGTTTGTCTCCAGGAATGGCCACTTTCTAGAGAAGGAGTTCATTCTGGAGAGGGTCAGTGGGAGTGAGGTTGATCTTGAAGAAATTCAAGAACCACTTACGGACAACAGTCAGTTGATGGAAATAGAGCAGACACTCCATACAGATGAGGTGCATACAACTTCTTTAGAAACACATACACCTCGAAGATCCACTAGGGAACGTCGTGAACCTGAAAGGTACTCTGGCGTGTATCTCATGGAAGATGAGGACCCTAAAACTTACGAGGAGGTGTTGATGAGGCATGACAAAGAGAAATGGATGGAAGCCATGAATTCTGAAATGGAATCCATGAAAGACAACCAAGTTTGGAACTTAGTTGATCCACCTGAGGGAATAATTCCTATAGGGTGTAAATAGGTCTTTAAAGAGAAAGACTGAAATGGATGGTAATGTGACTACTTACAAGGCAAGGTTGGTGGCAAAAGGTTATAAGCAAAGACAAGGAGTTGACTATGATGAAACCTTTTCGCCTGTAGCTATGCCAAAGTCCATTAGAATTTGCTTGCTATTGCAGCATATCATGATTATGAGATCTGGCAGATGGATGTGAAAACAGCTTCCCTTAACGGGAATCTGTCTGAGGAAGTGTACATGACACAACCTGAGGGTTTCACAACTGATGATGCAGGGATGGTGTGCAAATTGAAAAGATCCATTTATGGATTGAAGGAAGCTTCTCAGAGTTGGAATCTTTGCTTTGATGAGACAATCAAACAGTTTGATTTCATAAAAAACGAAGATGAACCGTGTGTTTACAAGAAGGTTAGTGGGAGTGCCGTAGTTTTCTTAGTGTTTTTATGTGGATGATATATTGCTCATAGGGAATGATATTCTTATGTTACAGTCGGTTAAAGTTTGGTTATCCAAGAACTTCTCTATGAAGGACTTGGGAGAAGCAGCCTATATTCTTGGAATCAAGATATATAGAGAAATATCTAAGAGGTTGCTTGGTGTATCACAATCCACCTATATAGACAAGATGCTGAAGAGATTCAGCATGGAGAAATCCAAGAGAGGATTGTTGCCCATGTCACATGGGGTCTATCTTGTTGAAATCGTGTCCTAAACCCAATCGGGTTGGACCGGATCCGACCGGGTCGGATCATTTCTACTATGTCTTTATGATTATACGTATATAATAAATGGCTTTTCTGTTGTCATATATTTGTTTTTTTAAAGAACCAATTATGAATTGTTATATGATAACATCCTTAGTATTATACTGTGATAGAGAAACCATGATAGGCGATTATGGATAATGAGATCTCTAATCACTTTAATAAGTTTGATAGTTAAATGTCTCTAGGATTATGTACTGTTAAACAGTGCATGGATAGTACGAACAGGCTAGCACGTATTAGATGTATTCTGTTTTTTAGGGTAGGGATAGATCTCATCTATCGAAGTGTAGAGACACTTGGAATGTATGTTGACGTGTATTAGAGAATGCGACGCGTTAGGTGACCTTACCTTTGTTAAGTGTCACACTATGTGTGATTGTGTAATTATCCTTAGGACCGGAGTCTACATGGCATCACGGTGTGGATTGCATGCTTTGACACTATTGAGGTTTCCCTAGCCATAGGGCGATCATGCGGTAGTGATTGGGTGTGATACTGAAGCATGTGGAGTATACATGTTTGGTCGTCCGGGAAGCGTACCCTATCAGTAGGAGTGAATATCCGAAAGGGCCTTCCTATAAGGAATGTCTTATTCTCGTGAATCTTTGCAAAGTGGAAGTAAATGAGTTACTTCAAGAGAGCATGATATCCAGATTATAAGATACGGTCGTTGATGCTTGACACTCGACGTACGACCGTATGGATATTATTACAGCGATATGATTCTATTTACACAGTAACTGTTTCACATGAAAGGTAGCAGTCATTGCATTTGTCTCTTCCGATGATTGGGGGTCACAGTGTGTTGCTAGACGCTATCCCGTGATCGTTAGGCATGAAGGGTATTTTCGTAATTGCACTTTGTGTCTATGGCCAACATATTCGGAAGCCTATCGGGTCACACACATTAGAACATCTAGCCGGATTATAATGCGGTTATAGCGATAAATAAAGAAAGTTTTATCTTGACTATAAATGTTATAGTGAAAAATTAATATGGTAGTATTTATTTATTATGAATAAATATAATGCAAGATATTAATTATGTTGATTTGATTAAATATACATAGTTGATGTAGAAGTCGAAATCAGTTGTGTATATTGATACACATGTATTTTGTAAATTAATTAATCATAGCATTATATTAATTAAGAATATTCCGGATGCCAATTTATTGGCTAAAGGTGGCACAAGTTGTGTGTATTAAGATACACTTGGATTGTGCAATTTAATTAATGGTATTACTATATATTAATATTAGATATCAATATTCATATATATATATATATGTACATACGTGAGTTTGCACATATGATGTGCATGTGCACATTTGTTTCCAAAATATATATGTATATATGGATTTATATGTGTAATACATATGTGTGATATATACATATGTGTAAATTGATTTATGTTGATAAAATAAAGATAGTCAATATTAGATATTGACAATATCTTGGAAATAATTAATATAAGATATTAAATTAAATGAGATAAATCAATCAAAAGTATTTTCCTTATTTTTTTTAGGAAAATATTTCATTTCTCCTTAATCTACACATAAGTTTTTCTTATTGAGAATAGGATACGGTGAGGCGCCCAACACCCTATATAAGTAAGGGTGAAATTTGGGCTAATTTATAATACATCATAATTTCAAGAGACTAAACTATACCCTTGTTTGTTTTGGGTATTTTGGTTAAGAGTTTTTTTAGGGGTTTTTTTTAATATCAAATCACCAATCATTTCTTACAATTCTCTCACCAATCAATTCTTCATCTACAAATAAAAAAATATTAAATCATCTCTCATCATTTCACTTTATCTACTTTATTACCTTTTTAACATTATTTTATTCATTATACTACCTTATTTCAATTTCTCTCACCACTCATTTTTTTTATCTACACAAATTTCAAAAAAACATTTTAAATTTCTAATTATTACTTCAATCATATTTATAATATTTTATTATCAACTAGTATGTAAAAAAACCCCCAAAAAAAAACCCAACCCAAAACAAACAGAGCTTATAGTTTCTTGTGAAAAATAGAGAGATTCTTAGAGAGAGATTTGTGAGAGGGAAAAGGTCGGTCTAGCAACCGAGTTTTTCTGGTAGCAATCCATGATGGGATTCCGGCAGGCTGTTCGTGTGGATCACCGGTAGAGGCCAAACACTTGGGCGGCTCCGTGTACCACTACTCTCCTTAGACGGTCAAAGCGTCGATATTTTAGATCAAGCAAGGTATTTACCGTCTACTACTTATTTGTTTGTTGCTTAAACGAAGTCGATCCTGGTTAAAAGGAAATAAATTTTTTTGAAATTCCGCTGCGCTACTCGATTGATTTCCTAACATATTTGTTAAAGGAAACGTGTCCTACGACAGAGGAGGAAAGGTCACATATAAGTAAGATCCCTTATGCTTCGGCCATCGGGTCTATCATGTATGCCATGTTGTGCACTAGACCGGATGTCTCGTACTCTCTGAGTATGACTAGTAGGTACCAGGAAAATCCATGTGATGGTCACTGGGTTGCAGTCAAGAACATTCTAAAGTACATGAGATGTACTAGGGATATGTTCCTGGTTTTCGGGAACAATGATTTGGTATTAAGAGGTTACACAGACGCCAGTTTTCAAACTGACAAGGATGACTTGAAGTCACAGTTTGGATTTATTTTCACACTTAATGAAGGAGCAGTTAGCCTGAAGAGTTCCAAGCAGGAGACTACTGCGGACTCTACAACGGAAGCTGAGTATATTGCAGCCTCGGAGGTGATAAATGAAGCGGTTGGATGAAGAAGTTCATTACTGAACTTGGTGTTGTTCCCTCCATTGAAAGTCCAGTCCCACTGTACTGTGATAATAATGGGGCAATTGCTCAGTCAAAGGAACCAAGGTCTCATCAGAAGTCCAAACATGTGCTACAGCGCTATCACTTGATTCGAGAGATAGTAGATAGAAAAAATGTAAAGATAGAGAAAGTCCACATGGATGATAACATAGCTGATCTGTTAACCAAGGCGTTGTCGCAAGCAAAGCATGAGAAACATGTTCACATGCACGGGATTAGGCATATGGGTGATTGGCTTTAGGCCAAGTGGGAGATTGTTAAAAAGGTGTCCTAAACCCAATCGGGTCGGACCGGATCCGACCAGGTCGGGTCATTTATAGTTTATTTAGTTCATGTGATAACTTTATTATCATTAATAAAAGCACTTTTGTTATTATATTTTTTATTAATCCTTTTGAACCAATTATGTTAATTGAATATATAGTAACATCCTTAGTATTAAACTGTGATAGAGAAACCACGATAGTAATTATGGTTGACGAGATCTCTAATCACTTTAATAAGTTTGATACTAAAAAGTCTCTAGTCGTATGAACTATCAAACATGACATTGATAGTATGATCAAGCTAGCACGTATTTGATGTCTTCTGTCTTATTGAAGACAGGGATAGATCTTGTCTATCGAAATGTTGAGACACTTGGACTATACGTGGATGTGTATTAGAGAATGCGTACGTTATACTGGCCCACTTACATTAAGTGTCGCAGTATGTGACATTTGTGTAATTATCCTGAGACCGGAGTCTACATGGCATCACGGTGTGGATTGTCATGCTTTGATACTATTGAGGTTTCCCTTAGCCATGGGGCGATAATGCGGTAGTGCTCGGGGTATGATATTGAAGCATGCATAGGATACAAGATTATTCGTCCGGAAATCGCATATCCTATCAGTAGGAGTGAATATCCGAAATGGTCTTCATATAAGGAATATCTAGCTCTCGTGAATCTTTGCAAAGTGAGAGTAAATGAGTTATTCAGAGAGAGCATGATATCCAGATTATAAGATAGGATCGTTGATGTACTGACACTCGAGAAACGATTGTATGGATATTGTAACAGCGATAGGATTCTATTTATACGGTAAATGTTTCACATGAAAGGTAGTAGTCATCGCTTTTGACTCTTCCGATTATTGGGGGTCACGGTGTGTTGCTAGACACTATTCCATGATCGTTAGGTATGAAGGGCTTTTTCGTAATTTGCACTTTATGTCTACAACCAACATATTCGGAAGCCTATCGGGTCACACACATATGAACATGCATCTAGCCGGATTAAAATGCGGTTATAGTGATAACCAAATAAAGAAAGTTTATCTCGACTATAAAGTGTTATAGTGATTAAATTAATATGTCGGTATTTAATAATTAAGAATAAATTAAATACAAGATATTAATTATTTTGATTAATTAAAGAATATTCGGGATGCCAATTTATTGGCATATGGTGCGCCACTTTCTAGTGTATAAGATACACCTGGATTGTGCAATTTAAATAATGGTATTATCATATATTAATATTGGATATTAATAGATTTGTAAAAATACATTTATGGTAATTAGATAAAGATTATCAATATTAGATATTGACAATATCTTAGATTTATTTATTATGAGATATTAAATTAAATGAGATAACTCTAGAATATCTATTTTCCTTATTTTACTAGTAAAATATTTTCTTTCTCGTTAATCTACACAGAGACTTTTCCCAATGGGATTGGGACATCTAGGACCCTATATAAGAAATGGGTTGACTAGCTCTTTTGTACATCATAATTAGAAGAGTTCTAATTTACAAAATAAACTGAGAGCTTCTTAGAGAGAGATTTAGAGAGAGAAAAAAGGCCGGTCTAGCAACCGGATTTTTCTAGTAGCTATCCAAGGAGGATTCCGGCGAGGTGCTCGTGTGGATATTGATAGAGGCCGGATACGTAGACGGCTTGCGTGCACAACTACTCTTCTTAGACGGTCAAAGTGTCGACCTTTTAGATCAAGCAAGGTAATCACCGTCTGCTAGCTCAACGTGTTGATTGTATTAAACGGAGTCGATCTTGGGATCGAAATCAAATTTTAATTTCCGCTGCGTTAAACTAGTTGATTTCCCAACACCGGTTACCGCACCCTCTCGCAAAATACGTATATAAAGAAGATACGTGTAATACGATTATCAAGTGATCAGTTCAACAAACGTGATTAAGAATAAGTTCTAGAACTACTATAACATCAAGAATCAACAAATCAAATATCAAGAACACCACATGAAAAATCTATGTTTCGATTTCGAAGATTATCGCACAACTCGACTAAAACTGGATTACCTACTCATTATACTAAGAAAATCTCAAGAAATCAACATTAAAGCTAACAAAAATCATGATTGAGAGCAAGAAATCAAAATTACCGGAAATCGAGACGAAGAACACCGGAAGCAAAAATGAAATCCAAACTAAAAATACAACGAGCTAGTAGCACGATCTTCGAGTTACAACTAATTAAAGCTAATCAAAACTAACTATATAAAAATCTAAGTTAAATCTAAGAAAAAAGATGAAAAGATGTACAAAATGGTCAAAGAATGTGGGTTTTTTTTTTGTTTTTCGACCTAAAAAGGCTATTTATAGTGGATTCGGGAAATAGGAAATAACATCGTAGGCGGCTGCCTGTGATTCATAGGCAGCTGCCTATCAAGTGGGCCAATTTGGGGAACTCTCTGCATCTTCTAGGCGGTGGCCTGTCTTCTATAGGCGGCTGCCTACTGACACATCTTAAGTAAATCGGCCATAACTTTGTGTGTAGACATCCAAATCTAGTGATTCAAAATGCATTGGAAAGATAATGAAATTGACTACAACTTTTATGAAGATGACCAGCCCATAAAACGCCTGTAAGGTGGATAAAAATGAAGATCCATTGAAGGTATGGTTGTAGTACCAATGAGTTTTGATCCGTTTGAACATTTAAGATTCGGGCACACGCTCCGACCTTCATAAATCGCATTCCGGTAATCTTGAACACCTAAGTCCCGCACAATATTACAAAAAATGCTCCGTAATTTGAACATTCTTCAACATGTCCATTATCTACATGATGTTAGAACCTGAATTGCAGAGTCTGACTTCTGAGAAGATAAATGATCCTAACCAGAGTCTCCAGTATCAATCGAACCACGAATAAAACTTTTTTCTAACCTCACATGATTAGCAGAATTTGTTCTCTGCCTATTCCTTTTGATCCAGTGGGATACCATAGTTCTTGTACCACTTGTCAATAGTTTGCCCTTATTTACCACAGTAAGTACAACAAGTCCTCTGAGTATTAACTTGAAAACCCTTTCCATATCATCTTTCAGTGCCTATACCAAAATATGTAATGGACTGAACAACAAAAGATACAGAATCTTGCAATTCTTGCCAGAGTCAGAGAACTTGTCAAATCTGTATTTCTTGCACCTAAGTCAAAGTAATTGAGCTGACTCTTATGTTGTAATGCCATGGAGAATTTTTTTCTAATATCACCATCAAAACTTGAGATCTCACATTACCAAAAACATCATTTATTTCTTTCAAGAAATGAATAACATAGTGTGTATCATTTTGTTCCTTGTAAAATGGTAATGCAACACAAGTACAAGGTGGAGTGGGTCGTAAAACCAAAAATTGATCCCACATACCTTTCAATTTAATGAAATATTGTGTAACAATCATGGAACCTTGTTTTGTAGCATAAATTTCATCTTGAAGATTAAACGGCCTATAGGCATTGCTTGTGCCAAATCTACGATCCAAATCTCTCGTGCAGCGGTCAACCAAAACACACTCTGTGAAATAAAAGGATCAAAAGAATTAACTAAGCAGGTTGTATCAAGATCAATGCATTGGCACCATATTTCATAATTCCTGTCAGTTTTTGTTGGTTTTGGATACGAACCATCGATGAACCACAACTTTACTCTTGTAGACAACACAATTAAAATTGCCCTCTTCCAGCAGTGATAATTTCCAACCCCCTTAAGTACAGATGGAACAATGATTGTAGCAGGGTTTTCATCCGGATGAATGTGCTATAGATTAACCACATGATTATTAGCAGTGTTATCATCTGTCATTCTTGAAGAATTCGAAAACAAAACAAGAAAGAAATCAAAATAAAGGAAAACTCAATTTATGTGCACAATGGAAGCAAGAAGGTCTGATACCATGTGGATTTCATCATCATGACGAAGAATAAATCAAGAACACATGAATCTTTATGTGCGTATCTGAAAAATAACAAAGCGCGAAAACTGAAACTGCAAAACTTTATTGATCAACTTGATAAAACTCGAATCAGTGTTTACAGGGTTTCATTGATCCTATTGAACACCTATGCTATGCAATCAAGTTACCATCAGTTACAACTAACTAATTCAACTATAACTATAACTAACTTCTTGAAGAAGTGTTCGATGAAATTCTTGAAAGAACTTCACATTTTGCTCCATCTCTTAAACATACTATGTTGTTTCATTTGAGCTATAACAATATGTCAAACACCGTTCAATTAAGAACGACATATTAAACTGAAATAACTTGTTATATCTCATCTTAATAACCATGGTTTGGACCTCTGTCCTGTTAGATATTTTTTTATAAAATAAATATTTTATAATCGTTTGCATACGAGTTGCGCACGAATTAATGCTATCGCAACGAAACGGGATTCATGCATTTTTTCCGAATCCATGCATCTGGTCGTGAACGGATTCATGCAGATTCATGAACCTAAGAATGAATGCAACTCAAAAAATTCAAGAGTTGCATGTTTTAAGACGAACTGATATGATTTTACCCTTTCGTGCAAGGAGTACCTCCATTCGTTTATGGGGTACCTTCAGCCTATAAAAGACACAAGTATGCAGACGAAAATATTCATAAGTTACAGCATCATCAGACAAAATTTTGTGTCCTCGGGTTTGATTCAAACAAGTCACTGTTTGAATCAAACAGCATCTATTGTATCCTGAGAGGGATTTTTGTTTGAATCCCTAAGTGACAAATCGTGTGGGACGAAACATCTCTTAAAAGAGAACGCTTTGCGTGCTTTAGAGTTTCTACATTCTCTGTCGAATTCTTAAGTTTCAATTTTTTCCAACACGACCTCCCATTGGTATTATCAAAGTCAATGTGGAATCTTTAAGTCTAGACAACTCTCAAGCACTAGGTGTCATCTTCTGGGATCATGGTTGTGGAACTATGCATAATGCACGCCTTTGTAGTCTAACTCATTATCTTGCAATCATTGCTTATATTGTCAAGCGCAATGGTGATTATATATCCTACCCATTTATTAGCTCAAGCAGACTTGCGAAAGAGATTGTTGATGATACTTGTTTCTTGAGAAGTCGATATGGCATAGTAAACACCCCTTTTTTCTTGCTAAGAAATGGGACATCTTAATAACTTAATCAATCCACATTCAACTCAACACACATTAATGCTATTAATTAATTTTGGCAAATAAATCATGAATAAAAAGAAGAAGAAAAAGAAAGAACATGTTTAGGAGTAACAATGGTGATCTATTTACACTACTTGGTATATATAAAAACATAGAATGATATAGATCATACATTTTATATACAACTAAAGAAAAAGCCTATAAAAAACCCTGACAATGCTGAAACACATTATGCATAAATTGTTCCCCTACTTAATTAGGCAAATTTTTATGTCTATGACAATACATAAATTTTACAATGGTCCCGGACCAAATCCTACTTTGTGTTCAATCAATAGGATTTAAGAGATTTCAGTGACTCTCCGTGTATAAAAATAAGCAACCAATCATAGTAGTCCAAATCGATGACATGGTGGTACAGAGGAGTTAATTGGGCATGCCAATGAATGATGGCGACGGAGGAGTTGGTGGTGGCGGGGTGTTATAGATCAAGCGCTTACCGTTGTACTAAATCCAATTGGTGGTAGTAAATGCGCAACTTTATTTCCTTATCATTTAAGTGTGTGGGCAATATGCATAAATTGTTCCCCTACTTAATTAGGCAAATTTTTATGTCTATGACAATACATAAATTTTACAATGGTCCCGGACCAAATCCTACTTTGTGTTCAATCAATAGGATTTAAGAGATTTCTGGTGAACTCCCGTGTATAAAAATAAGCAACCAATCATAGTAGTCCAAACTGATGACATGGTGGTAACAGAGGAGTTAATTGGGCATGCCAATGAATGATGGCGACGGAGGAGTTGGTGGTGGCGGGGTGTTATAGATCAAGCGCTTACCGTTGTACTAAATCCAATTGGTGTTAGTAAATGCGCAACTTTATGGCAATATGTCCCAACCCCCCCCCCCCCCTCAAGTGTTGGCAATCTGTCCAACACTTGTACAATTTTTTCAAGAATGTGGGAAATCTGTCCAACACTTCCACAATTTTTTTAAATAATGTTCCAACCAGGGTTCGATCTCGTAACCTCTGTCTCTGATACCATGTTAAAAATCAAACGCTTACCGTTGTACTAAAACCAATTGGTGTTAATAAAATGTGCTACTTTATTTCATTATCATTTAAGAGTGTGGGCAATCTGTCCCAACACGGGGTGATGTGGACGAGTGATGGCGGGTGGGTTTGTAGTATTAAGTGGTGATGGGTTGTGTCGTTGACGACTGGTGGGGAATATTGGTTTCCTTTAAAAACATTGTTTGCTTGTAGTGTTTTAAATCTTTATTGACAGAAGTAGAAAGATTAATGTATTCGGATCCCTTGATATATAGAAGTGTTTTCTTATCATATAAAGCGAAATGCATAGTCGTGTTTTTTTTGCGATGTATATTAGTTTTTTCTCGAATCGTAGGGGCAGAAAAAAGCACTATTATGCATTTTTTCATTGAAAAAAATCTTTAGAATTATGGCTTCCGTTGCCCGAGATTCTGCCTCCGCCCTTGTATACGGTTGTAGTAGTGAAGTTCGTTGGGGCATAGGGTGGGTGGGTGGGTGTGTGGGTGGTGACCGTTTGGTAGTAAGGTGGTGTGCCGGCGATGGTGGTAAGGTGGTTGGTTGGTGGTAGGGAAAGACGTAGCCAAAGCAAGGGCTAAGGGGGGCTTAGCCCACCCGGCGAAAAAAATTTCTACCATAAAAATCATATATAATCCAACTTATGTCATCAAAACATCTTATTTAACCCTACCCGATTGTTCAAATATACTCCACTAGCTCTTCCGATTGCCCGAATATACTCCACTAGTCCATTGGAGAGCCGATTCCTGGCTCCGTCCTTGGTGGCAGGGTTGTTGTGGGAATGTGTTGTAGTAGCTAGGTTGGATGGTGACATTAAAAAATGTGGAGAAGAAAAAGATTTTTCTTTAGTTAGATTTTTTTTTATAACCTGAGCTGAAAGTTGTTTTGATGAAAGTAACATGGTTGAGAAAACAGACTTTTGTTTTCTCACGTGACCAGAATATTTAAGTTGATAAAAGAACATGAATCATATTTTCCCCCTTCGTTTCCATATAGCCACCTGGCTGTGATTTTTTCTTTACAAAAAGAACCTATATGATTTAGTTTGACACATCCCCTGATCATATAATACAGTTCACTGTCCCATGACTGGGGCGGAAGTATGTATATTAACGTGGGGTCATGTTTAGGTAAAAAAATATCGATCAGTATTAAAACGATGTAGTTTTGTGGTTAAAAGCGATGTTTTTAAGTTAAAAATGTAGTTTCAGGTTTCGATGATCCCACGATATAAATTTTCGAGAGAAAAACCTCTCAGGAACCCCACTAAAACATATTTCTGGATCTACCACTTCCATCCAAACTTAAAATTCTGGCTCCCTCGTTGCTGACAAGAGATTTAAGTGAAAAACACAACATAAATAATCTTCTTGTTATTGCCGACCAAGACCATGTAGATGTGTACATTTGATACGCCTAATTTGTTATTTCGGACAGACATTATCAATATTATCACACTACAAGTGTTTGATGTTATGCCTCAAAGATTACTTATGATGTTCAATAGATTAGTGCTGCTTGTTTTCTTAAACTTACCATCTGCTGCATGTTGCTGTGTTGCTCAGTGCTCACCTGATGTTGATATATATATATATATATATATATATATATATATATATATATCATGCAGCAGAATATAAAGTGTAACAAAATCTGTGGAGAAAGTGAGGAAATGGTTGATCCATATATATGATGTTTGTTTGTATTAATGCAAATAAAGATCTGCGAGCTTGGGAAGGCGCGTGTTAGGGGTACCACATACCGATTTACTGTGGCTTCATATTTAGGGCTTGATTCGACATTACAGATAGAGGCCGAAAATGGAGATTCAACTTTGTAAAGTCGAATGTTAAATTTAGATTCAACCTGTAAGATGTCAAATGTCATTGTGCACGTCTATGATGCATGGATACTTGAGTTTTTCGATCGTATCGGCGTATCCGATCGCCGCGGATATGGATACGGCAAGGATACGCAAAATACGTTATGGGATACGTATTGGGACTGATTTGTAGTTTTGAAAACTTGGATACGGCATTTAGGATACGCCAATTACGATGGGATACGCGTATCGACCTTCGGATATCCACCGTAAGAAAAAAGAAAATTTTTTTTTTTTTTTTCCATAAAGGCGGAAAAGGTGTATGCTAGTGTGCCCTCTCAAAGCCCAAAACTTCACCGTCCCAAGAATAATAGATTTTCCTTTCATCTTCTTGTTAATCCCATTATAAACTTTTGAGTTTTAAGAATCACAATAAGCTGTATAAATTTGGTCCTTGCTTTTTAATTATTTACAGTTTGGTCCTTATATTTTTATTATTTACATATACACCCCGTATCCATATCCTATATTTTACGAAAATCTCGTATCCGCGTATCCGTATCCGTGCATCCTAGGTGCACGTGTAATGAAGTTATATCCATCTTGATGCCTTTAACAATTGCCTACGACAATTAATGGTGTTAAATGGCCAACACAAAGCTGAGATCCAAGCACAATGCATCATCAAACAGTCAACCACAAAGATATGCATGTACACAGAAGGTATGTGGCCAAGAAAAGATTTGCGGTGAACACATTTCATGTGAAATTGTTTTAGTGATCCTTTTAGTTGCCTCGTGTGTTAGGCCTATGTTTTTAAATCAACGGAGATACACGTTAAAAACACTCGATTTGTTTTAGCATAGAAAGATGATAACTAGATGGACGAATCACCATACTAATTTCATTAGAGAAGATCCCACATGCATGAGTCCGGATCCCCTTTAATGAGCACCCTCGTGTGATGTCTCCATTGAGTCCGATACCGGTGATTTTTCTTCAGGTACGGAGGTTTTTCTTGGGTATCAGTGTCATATTCAAATTCTGGTGGTTTTACAAGTCGCCTGTACCGGAGAAAACAAGTCTCCATCACTGGAGAAAATTCTCCGTTACTAGAGTTCAAATCTCTGCCACCGGTGAGATATCACCATAATGGACAAATTTTCACCATACTCACCGGATGGAAATGTTGGGAAAACAAACAAGCCGCAATCTACACGTATCATAAATATCACAAAGTCTTTCCAATGACACGCAGCGGAATTAAGCGAGGGCAGGCCTAACGAAGCTAAATCACATATAAAGCGAAACAAAAACACAAGAAAATCAACACCACAAATTTAACGTGGAAAACCTCTCTCGATATGAGAGAAGCGAGGCGAGGCCCACAAAAATATCCACTAATCAGCAAAAGATGATACAAATGTGTTTCAAACACATCAACCAACTCAACTACACCAAAACATCAACTAAGAATGCAAAATATAAGAGTTGTTGAAAAATATCACCCAAAGCGAAGCGATCAGTCGGCGGATTATTTCAGAAATTGAACCGTTGTAACGAGAATTCCACCGTTCAGATGAAGAAGAATGAGAGGCGAACAAGCCCTCAAAATTTCGTGCCGATCGGAGTCCGTTCGATGCCTGATCGTTGCGGAAAGTTCAATTTGCAACACAAAAAAAGCTGCGAATTCTTCCTTATTTTTGCCTCCTTAAAGTTGGGAAGATTAGAAAAGTGTTAGAAAATATGACTTGACCTCTCATCCGATCCATTTGAATACTAAGTCGGTGAGTAATCAATGAGGCAAGTCGGTGAGCAATGTCGGCGAGGTTACGTTAGGTGGAGTCGGTTTGGTGAGTTCACATCCGAGATATTTTAGTCAATCGGCTAGTATTTAGTTATGGCGGCTAGGTCAGGGTTTGGTGACTATAAATACAAGTATGTTGTAACCTAGAATATTTGCGAGAGCAAGCGTGAGTCGGTATCAGCTGCAATTGCTGATGCAATTGTAGAGTCTGTAAAATCTCCAGTGATAATATATTCTCCTCGTTTTTTGCCCGTAGACTAGTCGACACATTGCCGGAAACCACGTTAAATCCTGTGTTATTGTTTCTTGTGTGATTTATTCTTTCTCGTTTATTCTTGACTATTGCAATCCGTTTTTGATCCATGATGGTCTTTTTATAACAAACTGGTATCAGAGCGACGAGGTTATCATCAGGGAATCGGAAATCTGTTCGAGTTAGGTTGATTGTCACCAAGGTCGTAATTGACGCTAGGTTCTGGGATCAACGTTAGCTTTCAGTGAGATCAAGATGTATGGGTTAGATGTAGAGATTGATAAATTCACGAGGAAGGAACAATTTCAATCTGTGGCACATCAAGATCGTGCTCTGTTGAAGAAACTAAGGCTCTGGAAGCCGTTGACAAAGCGGTGGATGCAGAAAAATTTGAGATGGCCAATCACGGAGGAGAAAGCACATTCAATAATTTTGTTGTGCTCGTCTGATGATGTTATCACTGAAGTTGCTAAAGAGGATTCAGCAGTAGGGATGTGGCTGAAGCTTGAGAGTCTGTATATGACAAAGTCATTGACTAAAGAGTTGCTGATGAAGCAACGTGTGTTCAGTTTAAAGATGCATGAAGGAATGCCTCTCAGGGATCATCTAGAAAAGATGAACACAATATTGCTTGATTTAAGGAGTATTGGTGTTAAGATAGAAGATGAGGATGCAACTTTAATTTTGTTGGTATCATTGTCAGCATCATATGAGAATTTAGTGCAGACTTCTATTTTTGGGAGAGACACAGTGTCATTGGAGGATGTTAGGGCATCTCTCCATAATCAAGAGCTAAGGCAAAATGCGGTTAGCACGATTCTGAGACAATCAGGTTTTGTTGGTTTGGTTCTTAATAGCGATTGCAAGGGAATGTAAATCCTGTAAAGAAGACATTCAAGATGGTGATTCCAAAGACCCTAATGCAAATCTGGTCTGAATATGAATCTGGAGTGTTGACAAGCAGGTGTAGCTTCAGGTCCATACTCAGCTGAGTTTGCAGAAATCTGCTGAGAACAGTCAACACTAATCTGGAACTTGGTTGTGCATCTGAACCTGAAGAATCAAGAACTGAATCTGGTGGAACCAAAATCTGGAGATCTGCTGAGTTAAAGTCAGCTGATCTAGTACCAGCTGAGGGAATATCAGCTGAGTAGGGTGAAGTGTTCAAAGTCTAGGAAGTCGGCTGAGTGAACAGTCAGCTGAGTCCATCTGTCCACAGGGTGGTGTCTGCTGAATCTGTTGAACATGTCTATGCTGGTTCTACATCTGTGTCTGGATGCCTCAGCTGAGTGAAGTCTGAATTAGAGTCTCATCTGATCTGGGAGATTCTTGTCTGAGGTGGAGTTCTCATCTAGAGTTAAGTCTCATCTGGAGAAGTCTTAGATAGAGTTTATTGTGTTCACATTTTGTCAGCTCAAAATCTGAATCTGAATCTGAATCTGCAATCTGTTTGGTTGAAGTTGAATTTGAAGAACTCAGCTGAGTGTCCTTAGCTGAGGTGATTACATCTGAATCTGGTATTCACATCTTGTATGGTGATCAATAGGCCTGTAAGTGAGCCTTAAAGTTCGATTCGATTCGGCGTGTTCGGCTCAAAAAAGTTTGGTTCGGGGCTCGGCTCGTATCATCAAACGTAGAATAGGGCCTTGGAAATTGGTATTCGGACAAACAAGCCGAACATGTTCGAACATGTTCGGCTCGTAAGATGCGAGGCTTCAATAATTCAATTTGCTTTGGCCCGATTTAAACCCCAACTCCCAAGCCCAAAACCATGTAAAAGCCCAAAACCATGTAATATTTTGGGCATGTAATATTTTTAATTTGTAAGTCTTTAATATTTTGGACATGTTATGTTATATTTTGGGATATGTAATGTATTATTTTGGTTTTGGACATGTATTTTTGAACTAGAATTATTTATTGGGTATTTTTTATTTTCGGACCGAACATGTTCGAACTATTCAAGCTATTGAGGCGAATAATACCAATTTTTCCACTTTTTAAAGTTCGAATCGAACCGAATCACGATATTTTAGGCTCAAAATTTCGAGCGAATCAAGCCATGTATTCGAAAATGTAAGAGCCAAACCGAACTACTCAGGGTTTGGTAGGGTTCGACTTCGTTCTGAACCAGTGATCAAGTCTGAATTTGTTGATCACATCTGTTCTCAACTTAATTGAGTATGAATCTATTAACAACAGAGGATCTCATTTGAATCTAGGAGGTTCTCATCTGAAATTGGTTTCTCATGTGGAGTTAACTTCTCATTTAGAGGAATCTGGCCCAAGAAGGCTATTAAGTCTGAAGAAAAAGAATGAATCTAGTACAGTACATCTGGTTGTACATCTGTTTGAACGAGAGTTCAAGTCAAGGTGGAGATTGTTAGAAAAGGTGACTTGACCTCTCATCTGATCTGGATGAGTACTAAGTCAGCTGAGTACTCAGCAGGGCAAGTCAACTGAGCAATATCAGCAGGGCAATGTCAGCAGGCTACGTCTGGTGGAGTCAGGTGAGCTGAGTTCACATCTGGGGTATTTTAGTCAATCGGCTAGTATTTAGTTATGGCGGCTAGGTTTAGGGTTTGGTGACTATAAATAAAAGTCTATTGTAACCTAGAATATTTGCAGAGGCAGCATCGTTAGTATTAGCAGCAATTGTTGATGCAATTGCAGAGTCAGTAAAATCTCTAGTGATAATATTTTCTCCTCGTTTTCTGCACGTGGACTAGTCGGCACATTGCCGGAAACCATGTTAAATCCTGTGTTATTGTTTTTGTGTTATTTATTCTTTCTCATTTATTCTTGATTATTGCAATCCTTTTTTAATCCTGGCGGTCATGTTATAACAAAAAGATTAGGGAAAAAATAACCTAGCTTATTCCTTAAATACTTGACATATTTTTTTTTCTTTTATTTATTTTTCTATTATTCGGTGGGCTCAACAAAAGAGTGATTCACCCAACAAATCTCCCATTCACGACATTGTGGAGGAATTCGTCATTCCCACAATAGATCGACATATCTCAAGCTTCTCCTTTGTCAATGCTTTTGTCAACATATCCGCACCATTGTCATCCGTGTGCACTTTTTCAAGTGCTAGCAACTTCAACTCCAACACATCCCGAATACAATGATAACGAACATCAATGTGCTTGGTCCTAGAATGATAAGTCGCATTCTTACCGAGATGAATAGCACTCTGGATATCACAAAGCAACACATACTGATCTTGCTTCAAACCAAGCTCTTGGAGAAACTTCTTCATTCACAACAACTCTTTACACGCTTTAGTTGCTGCAATATACTCAACTTCGGTAGTTGAAAGTGCAACACATTTCTGCAACCTCGACTGCCATGACACAGCTCCCCTACAAATTTAACCAAATATCTGAAGTAGACTTGTAAGAATCAACATCTCCAGCCATATCAAAATCAGTGAAACCAACCAACACAGGTTTCTCACCACCAAAAGTAAGGCATAAATCAGTAGTACCCCTGAGATATCTCATAATCCATTTCACAACATTCCAATGCTCTCTACCAAAATAAGAAAGAAAAAGACTAACCTTACCATGGCATACATCAAACTACCAACCACTGAAGCATACTGGGACATCTCGCATCTTTTCCTTTTCATCATCGCTAGAAGGACCTTTGTTTGATGCTCAACTTGAAATGAGACGCAAGTGTCTTTGGACCTTTGCTTTAGCATCACTCATGCTAAATCTCTGAATCACCTTCTTTATGTACTTTTCTTGTGACCAATAAATTTTCCCGGACACTCTGTCACGAGTAATCTGCATCCTTAAAATATGTTTTGCATGGCCCAAGTCTTTCATTGCAAAAGACTTGCTCAACAACTGCTTCAACCTGTCAATCCTTGAAGCATTCTTGCCAACAATCAAAATATCATCAACATAGAGTAAAAGAATAATAAAATCATCATCTGAGAATCTGCTAATAAACACGCAATGATCTAAAGTAGTCTTCCGGTAGCCTTGCTCCCTCATGACAACTCAAATTTCTTATACCCTTTATCCGGTAGCTTGCTTCAACCTATAGAGACTCTTATTCAACTTGCACACAAGATCCTCTTTTCCTTTCACCTGAAAACCCTCTGTCTGCTCCATATAGATGTCTTCTTCCAAATCACCATGAAGAAAAGCTGTTTTAACATCCATCTACACAACCTCCAAATCAAGACTAGCTGCCAAGCCAAGAACAATCTGGATAGAAGACATTTTCACAACAGGAGTGAAAATCTCACCAAAATTAATGCCCATTCTATGACCAAAACCTTTGAATAATCTTGCCTTATACCAAGGTGTAGAATTACCGTCTTTGTTCATAATTCTGAAGACCCACTTATTCTTCAAAGCTTTCTCCCCTTTAGGCAATTTCATCAACTTATATGTGTGATTGTCATTCAAAGACTCCATCTCGTCTTTCATAGCATCAAGCCATTTATCTTTATATTCATCATCCATGGCCTCCTCAAAACATTCTGGCTCCCAACTATCTGAGAGCAAAACATACCCAGTCACTTGATATCTAGTAGAAGGGTGTCTCTCTCTAGTAGATCTCCTGGGAATAACTAGTAGAGCCTCATCTGGTACTGGTTCCTCAATCATATCATCATCAATGTTATGATCAATATCAACTGCATCTCTGCATCATCTTGCTGATTACCCTGGTCATCAACTGCACCATGTTCCTCTATGGGTGTAGGAGAAATTATCTCCAAGTCAGCTGAACCATCACTAGCCTGAGGTGTTGAACTCCGATTTTTATCAACATCCTGCAAAGTCTCATTCTCTGCAAACACAACATCTCGGCTTCAATCACTTTCTTGTCAACAAGATCATAAAATTTGTACCCAAACTCACCTTGACCATAACTTGAGAATAATACCTTTGTTTAGTCTTAGCATCAAGCTTAGACCTCCCGTATTTAGGAATGTGAACATAAGCTTTACAACAAAAATTCTCAAATAATGGTAAGATACATCTTTACTGACCATACCATACGAGGAACATCATTACGCAAAGGAACACATGGAGACAAATTTAGTACATGAACCACTGTACTCAAAGCTTCACCCCAAAAGGATTTAGGCAATCCGGCTTGTGAAAGCAAACATCTGACTCTCTCCACTAATGTTCTGTTCATCCTCTCTGCCAAGCCATTCAACTGTAGAGTCTTTGGCGGAGTTCTCTCATGACTGATGCCCTGCTGATTACAGTAATAATGAAATGGACCTATGTATTCACCTCATTTGTCAGGTCGAATACACTTCAACTTCTTTCTAGTTTCTCTTTCAACTGAAACTTGAAAAAGCTTGAACATGTCTAACACTTGATCTTTTGTCTTCATTGTCTTCAAAGTGTAGACCCAAAGTTTTCTTGAGTGATCATCAATAAAAGTCACAAAATAGCGGAACCACCAAGTGTCTTTGTCTTCATTGGACCAAAAACATCAGAATGAACAAGCTCAAGTACTTTTGACTTTCTTAAAGGTGGATTTGATTTAAAAGAAACTCTAGTTTGCTTCCCTGCAAGACAATGAGCACACTTCTTCAAATGCAAACTGTTAGAACAAAACAATAAATTTTTCTTAGATAACACAGTCATTCCTTTCAAGCTCATATGACATAACCTCTTATGCCACAACTCGATCTCATCACGTGACTCCACTGTATGAGCCTCATCAACAATGACTTTGGCTTGAGTCAAGAAAAGTGTAGATGTCTTTGTACCTCTAGCCACAATTGAAGACCCTTTTGTGAGCTCCAACTTATCACAAGAAAATGAGCTATTATAACAATCATCACACGATGCGCCATGAAATCAAATTCAATCGGATCCACTAGAACATGCTTAACCCGCCTAAGAATCGGTTTGGTACCATTAGACATCTTCAAACTAATATCTCCAACACTGCACACTTTAAGATACAATCATGAGCCATTCTTACATCACCAAAGTCACACCGAAGTGTAAGATGTGAAAACTCTCTTCTTGAAGTAGCATGGACGAAGAAGCACCACCACCATCAACAACCAAACTAGTCATATCATCAGCAAGAATAATATCATCAACCTCTTGAAACACAAGAAAATCTTCAGAAGAAGTTGTATTAACTTTATTTTCCTTCTTATCATCATTTTTCTTGTCATTATTTTCTTTTTTCTCCTGTTTCAATTTAAAACAAAATTTCTTGATCTGTCTCTTTTTGCCACAGTGATTGCATTCAAATTTCTTGTTGTGATCATTCTATTCAAGTTGGCTTTCATTTCACCAATGAAAGTTCACCAAAAGACACTTCAAAACCAAATCAACAAACACAGGCTCTGATACCACTTGTTGGGAAAACAAACAACCATAATACCACACGTATCACAAATACCCACAAAATCTTCCCAATTGCATAGCGGAATTAAGCGAGGCATTCCAACGAAGCTAAATGCCAAATAAAGCGAAAGCGAAAACACAAGAAAATCAACACCATAATTTTAACACGGAAAACCCTCTCGATGTGAGAGAGTAAAAGCAGCAGTGAGACCACAAAAATCTCCACTAATCATCAAAAGATGATACAAAAGTGTTTCAAACACATCAACCAACTCAACTACACTAAAGCATCAACTAAGAATGCAAAATACAAGAGTTGTTGAAAAATATCACCGGAAATGCAGCAATCAGGTCGGCGGCTTATTCCCAGAATCTAAACCGTTGAAACAAAAATTCCACCATTCAGATTGAAGAAAAATGAGATACGAACAAGCCCTCAAAATTTCATGCCGATCGGAGTCTGTTTTGATGTCAATCCTTTCGGAAAGTTCAGTTGTACAACACCCCAAAAAGCTACGAATTCTTCCTTATTTTTGCCTTTTTAAAGTTGTGAAGATTAGGAAAAAATTAGCTTATTCCCTTAAATACTTGACTGTTATGAAATAATATTATTGATGAATTATCTATTATTCTGATTGATTTACGTAGATTTGGGATTAATTCAAATTATTGTGTTCACATTGTAATCTCTACTATAAATACCCTCTTATGCCATTGGAATAATACACAAGCATTATTTGCCTTCTTCTTTGTCATTGTATTTCCTCTAGTTCTTTCTCTTTAATTTTTAGTTTTATAACACGTTATCAACACGAGACTCTCTTGATAGAGTATTCCAACCGGATCTTGATGGAGTGTTCCAAGCAGAGAGAACCAAATGTAAAATTTTATTGGTAATTCATTGGTAATCCTATAAGAGGTAAATATTTATTTTGCATTCTTCTTGTTTTTTTCTTATAGCTAACATTATCAAACAATAATTCATACCCCTAAACATTGAGGATAAATCGTTTATCATTAGCCATGAAAACATTGGGGATAAATCATTTATCATGAGCCATGGGGGTGAAGGGGGTTTACATACAACCGAGGAAAAGTGTTGAAATGCACTTAGAATCTATGGATCTTGGTAAAACAATTGTCATTAATAATATTGAGACAAACCAAGGCGTGCAAAAGTCATGATATTTCTTTCGTCATCATTTTGATGAGGGGTTGAAGTATTTACCGGTGAAAGATGCGTATAAATTGTGTAAATATTTGAACAACGGTGAAAGATCAGTATAATTTGTGGAAATATTTGAACAACGGTGAAAGATTCGTATGAATTGTAGAACTATTTGAAAGAAAAGTTTGAGATTCACACAAATTGTGGAATCGTTTGAAAGAAAGGTTCGACCACTTGAGGTTGGTCGTTTTACCGAATTCCATACATGATTGGCTCAACCTCTTAAATCTGTCATTGAATATAATCAAGTCATCTTTATTATACCACGATTGAAATTATGTGGTGAAAAAGTGACAGATCCATGCGAGATTGTTTTTAAAGATATTTTCTGATCTCATCGCATGTCTACTGCTGGCTGAGGAAGCAAAACAATGAGTTGTTCATGAAAAATAATTAGTGTTGCCCTACTGGTGTCAGTCCATTCCTTGGAGTGAATGTGACACAAATCTTTAAGACGTGATCCCGGTAGAGACTGTGGTAGAGGTTGTGGTCATGGACGCGGTCATTGGAAAATACGTGACCTATCATAATGATAATCATTACAAGAAACAAAGTGATTTTTTAGAACATCACGCCACGTATCGAGTTAGTGGCGATTTCCATTAATTGTTTATATGATGCTTTTAAAATTTAATCATCGTTTACTAATAAATAAATTGTTTCTTGTCTTGGCCTATTTTGATACGGCTAAAGTTTTTTTTTGTGATATCATACTATATAATAAAGAGAAATTTTATTTAACCCAATTACCCACAATTTTAACCCAAACCGTGAACCGTAAAGCGACCCGTTTTATACCATAAAAAAACAAAAAACAACATCGGGATCACTCCAACAAAATCTCCATAACAAATTTGATTTGATATTCGAGGAATAAAATCATAAACCAATTCTCTCTCAATTCTGATTCAAATTTCAAAAGTATCCAAAATCCTTTCCAGTTTCAAATCGCAATTCGTATCTCCATGAAATCTCAGTGAAACCTTTTTAAATTTATGTTGCTGTATTAATGGTGATTGATGATGGCCAACTCAACAACGCCACGTGTCACCAATTTAAGTCATGTAATGAATGACTAGCCTCGAGCAGTTCAAAAATAAAGCCTTAAGGGCCAAGAGCTCCCGAACACATACACAGGGCATGTCAAAATCCTTTCCCAGGGTGGGAGATCGGCATATGCTCCTCCTCATACGTGTCACCACATGTAATTGACTAGTCGGCTAAAGCGCCCAGAGCCCGAACAGTGAAAATGCTTTCCCAGGTGCGGCTAGTTCGGCCATAGTGGCCTTGGGGGTTCGGCACGGTGGCCTTGAGTAACTTGGCGGTTATTCCACGTGCTGGATAACTAAGATAAATAAGGAGAAAATCCCAAGTCATAAAGGCTCTGATCCTGATATTTAATATGTCCATAATTATCCCTAAATTATAGGGATTGGCGTGTGTATATCCTTAGGGAAATATTAATGATATTAATAACGTAATTCCTTGCAGGACAAGGAAAGGGAGGAGATGTCCCCTATATAAATAACCCTAAGGAACTATGAAAGACTTGATTCCAATTCAGTTATTGGATACGTAGGCAACTCAAGAGAAATAACTCGAGAACTCAGTCTAAAATCACTACAAAAAACTAGGCTTTTTGCGGCGGAAGGTTATCGTCGCAAACTAGGCTTTTTCGTCGCAAATCTAATTTGCGACGGATTTCTGACAGTTTTATTAGTCGCAATTTTTAGTCGCAAAACCGAGTTTTGCGACGGTTTATCCGTCGCAAATTATTTTGCGACGGATAATAACGTATTTAATTTTTTTAAAAAAATATAGTTTCCGTCGCAAAACAATGTAAACTCCGTCGCAAACAATTGTATAATCCGTCGCAAAAATATATAATCCGTCGCAAAAAATTTATAATCCGTCGCAAATATTTTATAAACCGTCGCAAAAATTGTATAATCCGTCGCAAATATTTTTTATTAAATAATTTTTATTTTAGATCCTTACATATCCGTCGCAAATACATTTTCCGTCGCAAATGCAACTTTGCGACGGAATATTTCGTCGCAAAAGTTAAAATTAATCGAGAAAATTATGGTTTGTTTTGCGTGACCGGCCAAACCACACGCCGCCAAAAGCAGCCATAATTTTCCCGGTAGCATTACAATTGCTACCGGCTATCAACGACAACAATATAAAAGTGGATACGATACCAAAATAAATAAAGCGATATGTCGATAGGGATATGTCAAAGGGATAAACGATATGTCAAAGGGGATACGATAAGCCAAAATAAATAAAAATGTATAAAGCAATATGTCACCCGGTCGGACCCGGTGTACTACACAAACCCATGTCACTTCCTCCAGGTCCGTGATCGGATCGGTCATCTCTGTCTTTGCCTCGTACCGGGTTGCATCCTCAGGAGGATCTTTGCTTTAACATTTGAGGTAATCCACTCCTCCATCTGCGCTAGTCTGTCTTCCTGGCGCTTTCTGTCTCTCTCTAGCTCCTCCAACCTCGCTTTGTGTTTACGCATTAATCTGTCTTTTCGCGCCATCTCTCTGGGTGAGGCGGGTGAGTATGCCGGAGAGTATGTCTCGGCGGATGAGTGTCGGCGATGCTTGAGCTGTCGTAGTACATGGAAGCGGTGACCCGTGCCAAAAACTCTCCCCTTCTTATCGTAACCACCGGTAACGCCGTAATAAAAGGCGACTAAATCGGCTGAGGGGTGTCATTTGCGTCTCTGGGCTTTCGCCTTCTTGAGGTGAAGGCGTCTGTAAAGTATGATATAAATTTGTTAGTAACAATAATTACATGATATATATATATAATGTATATATAATATTTAGAATACATAACGTGCCAAGATTTTCTCAAACTTCCTCGAGGCGAAGTTGCCCGACTTCTTCTTGCCGAACTAGTCACGGATCTCCGGTGATAGGGGCACTTCTCTATTGTCCTCCATGGCCCGGCGAAATCGATAACGCGCGCGTCGCCCATAGCATGTGTCGGGGATCTTCCACTTCCTCACCGGATCGAAGCTCGGTTTATCTTCTTTTTATGAGATGTTTCCTTGAATGCCTATTCCGACATAAGATAAACAAGTTAGTACATACATATATATATATATATAACACAAGTATTATTAATTAAATATTGAATAATTGCTTACGGGACTCCCAATCCACTCCTCGAGGCGGCGGAGAATATCGGGGTCATCAAAGCCGAGCACGGGGGTTTGTTTGAGCCCGATACATATAATCACGGACCCTGTTGATAGCATACCGCTCAAAAGCTTCCCGAACGGCGCTCGTGGCGTAACTTTCGAAAATTTGAAATGAGCACGCAACATAGTTATATATATGTTATATGTATAGTTATAATTATAGTTATATTTATATATAGTTATATTTATCTGAGCAGCGTACCACTAAATCGTGCCACCACCTTTCCTGCTGCTCTGGTGGCATTATGCCACGTGGTGGCAAAAGTGTTGAGCTTGGCATTGATTATGGCGGTCTTGGCCATTTTCTTGACATAGTTGTCGGTAAACCTGTCATATTGAAAACAATAACATACACCCCGCGGGACACACGTGTATTTTCTCATGGGGTAGCTCTAATGCCTTTAACAACTTTTTGGTTTGATAGAAGTTCGAGGTCATTAAGTTATTCTTGGAAGAATATCTCTATCAAACCGGTAACCCGTGAAGCGCATTTGTGAGAGAGGTTGTGATCACATTTCAAAGTGAGCAACCTAGAAGCCGCTTGCGATCTGGAGACACTACTTCCATCACATACTGAGGTTCCTCTGCGTTTTCGGCATTTCAAAAAGCGATGCAACCAGGGTTTGGTGTCTCATTGTTCTCCTCTTGGTTAAGCAATTCTTCTCTTACGTGATCAATCATATCACGTGTCGTCATTAACCATGTCACGATAAGGGTTCACATTCCGTCTTTCTTTGAGCGTTCATCGGAATGGGAAACTCTTCACCGTGACACACCCAATCATAGTAGTTTGCGCAAAACCCATATTTAGTTAAATGTAATCTAACGTCATGTTCGATCGAAAATTTAGTGTTCTTACACTTACTACATGGACACTTCATCATTCCATTATTTGCACGAAAGCGAATCTATTGCTTTGCATGTTTTATTAATTCCTCACACCATTCACAAATACCGGGTTAAATTTCTTGTTAGCATCCAACCTCTCGTACATCCAACTCGTTCTATTCTCTTCATTTTCAATCCTACACATCATATCATACAAAAAATGAGACTAACAATAGTCTTTGAAGGTTGTCTCAACACTTTTGCAAACTCGAGTTTTACTCAACTTACTATGAAACTAACAACACTTTAACCTAAATTTTTAATTCATGGTCAAAGGTTAAGCGTCAAAATAATTCGGAGGCTTTGCGGATAACAAAGTACCCAGGTACCATTTTCCAAGCGGGTAGGAGCGGCACCACTTTTCAACAAACCAATTCAACCACATACTTATCATCATTTCAATCCAAATTCAACAAACCAATTCAACCAACATCCGGTTTCTAAACTAAGCATTTTCAACCAACATCCGGCTTTGCACATACTTAAGCATTCAACAAACCAATTCAACCAATTCAACCAACATCCGGCTTTGCACATACTTAAGCATTTTCTAACTTATCTAACTAATACACATAAGTAAGCATTTTCCTAACTTATAATTACAACACATATATATCTATAAATATATACTACATATGATACACTATATAAAAAAATATATAAAAAAATAACTATAAAAACCGGCAATCAAGGTGCAAGGAACTACCCCTACGCGTCTACCTCTACCTCTACCTCTGCACGACATCTATTTGACACGAGAAAATAGCGTTTATACTAATCTAAATGCAATTATAATAAAAGGCGTTTATACTAATTAATAATATGTGCAAGGAAGCGAGATTTTATGTAGATCTCGTAACTACTGGGGTTTGCAATAGATCCACAACTATTGAGATTTGCGTAGCACCTCTAACTACTGTGACCTCAAGCAATTTCTTTGTTTGCTAAGCCGAGTAACTACAACACCTTCTTGAGCTGTAAAAAAGTGCAGCAAAGTAAGTGGACACTGCCAAAAAAATAAGTTAGGTAAGTATAGCCCTTTTACCGAGTATCATATGTCAATCAAACAAAGGTGGCGAGGAATACAAAGGTGAAACTAAGCTAAGATAAAGTAGATGCACTTGAGATTCCAAAGGTGAAACTAAGTTAAGATAAAGTGATACCAAAATGATGATCATAAATCCCGTAGTCTTATAATTGACTACATTGTTGTTCCACCTCAAAGCATGTAAGCCTCACAGACATTATTAACTTAAAACAACAAGTAAAATACATCAATCATTAAGTAAGCAGATATCCAAGCGGACAGCACCTCCTCGAAAACACAATTGCACCAAATT
Organism: Gentiana macrophylla; assembly: GCA_026214975.1. Taxonomy (NCBI): domain Eukaryota; kingdom Viridiplantae; phylum Streptophyta; class Magnoliopsida; order Gentianales; family Gentianaceae; genus Gentiana; species Gentiana macrophylla. The sequence goes on from CM047807.1 coordinate 85,408,978, forward strand.
GCGTTTTCTTTATATGGTTGGAAAGCTCAGAATGCAAGCTACAAAACGCATATTTCAGATCTCATTTTCATCCATCACACATCACACACCATGTCAAACAAAAATGCATCGAGATATTGAAAATCTGTTTTACAGCTTTACGATGTGGTTTTGTGTCGAACTTTTGAGTACCCTATACTACTTGGAATGAGCTGAATTTTTGATGTGTTATATATTGCATATAGGGGTACATTTTCATTGAGAAACCATTCTGGTTTGAGGCCTGTATAATAGTTAAATGTTGGTCACAAACTGCTTAGTCAAAACTGTCGGTGGGAGCTAATTAATTTGTGTGGTGTTTTTGAATGTCGGGTTGAAGCCCAAGCGAGCTGAAAATTTAAGGGATTATAATTCAGAATATTATGAGCATTTTATCTTCTTAGACCAACTGATTTTGAGTTCGTTTTGATAGTAAGAAAGTGAGATAAACATAGGTCAAAATTTCATCAAAAAAATGAACTTTCATCCAAAATCTAACACAAAACAATCAAAACCCCAAACCACCCATCACCAAGCACCAACCGAGCAAACATCACATAGCTGTTTCATACCGTGCCCTCTAAAACACATGACTTGTAAATGGACAAATACCCTTCTCATAAAGCAGAAAAAAAAAAAAAAAAAAAAAAATGCAAATCATCAAATAAAAAATGCAAAAGGATTCAGGGCGAGGGGTGGGAGGGGAGGGAAGAGGTTACCTTGTGAGTGGCTGCGGCGGTGGTGGAAGGAGGTGGCGCGGAAGCAGTTTGGCGGCGGGGGGAGAGAGAGGGGAGAAGAAGAGAAATGAGGAAGAAAAGGGAATTATTATGATGATATCCGCCCGTTTGCGGCGAATTTAATGTCCGTCGCAAAATAAACCTAATTCCGTCATAAACATGTAAATTCGAGAATAATAAAATAATTAATAAAAATGTATTAAATATTCCGTCGCAAAATAATAAAAATGCCGTCGCAAATGCATTTTGCGACGGAATTTAATTTCGTCATAAATTTTATCTAAATTGAATAATAAAATAATTTTATAAAATTTTATTGAATGGTCCGTCGCAAAATAATAAAAAGTCCGTCATAAAATTGCCGCCAAGTGGAAAAATCGGTCCGCCAAGTGTCCGTCGCAAACATTAAAACATCCGTCATAAGCGTAAATTTGCGGCGGAAATAAATCGTCGCAAAAACTCCGTCGCAAAACTGCTGTTTTTTTGTAGTGAATACACCAAAAACATATCCCCATTAACACGATTTAGGATTCATAGGATTAAAGGTCGTTGTCACATAGGTAATTGGCCCGGATTGATTATAAGACGAGATCGAGCTTCGTCAAGTGGCGCTAGAAGGAGGGCCTCTTTCTGATAAAACGATCTAAAAAATCCCAGAATTCTCATGATCAACGATGGCTAAAAACACCGGCAAGAAAACTACAGATCCGGCAGATCCGGCACAACAAGGTGAAGCAGCTGCAACCGCCCAAGGAGAAGGCCAAGCTACGGCCGCTCAAAAATGAGCAAACACTGCTGAAGATCAGACTCACCAGCCTAATCCGGCCCTTCAAGATCCAGCCAACTAGGCGTTGGTTGAAGCCTTAAAAAATATGGACAATATCACCCTCAAGGCCATATTTGATGAAACCCTCAAAGGAAGGATCCCAAAAGACTTGGCGATCCCGTCAAGCGGCTCGTAAAAAGCATGAGGTCATGGAATCTAGCGCTCTCACAGAGCAGAAAAACGTGCATCAACCCAATGACACGGCCAAGGCCGAACTGGATGCCCTGCTCGGTAGACGATCAGACGAACTTCTCTGTGCGTCACCGTTCACCGAACATATTGATAATTACCCGCAAGCAGCAGGCTTTAAAATACCTAAGATTGAGTAAATGCGATGGATCAATGATCCCATGATCACATGTATCGGTACATATCTCACATGAATCATACAATGCCGGATGAGATGAAGTGTAAAGCCTTCCCCACACTGCTCACAGGAAGAGCTAGAGAATGGTTCAACAAAATCCCTCCCAGGTCGATCTCTGACTTTGGAGCCCTAACTCGGAAGTTCGTCTATGCGTTTATCACAGCTCGTCCGTTCCAAAGAAATCAGACTCATCTTCTCACCTTGAAGCAAAAACGAGATGAGACCGTCCTCCACTACATAAAACGTTTTAACGAAGAGTCTGCACAGGTGCGGGATACAAATGATCGACTGCTGGTCGGCTCTTTCGTAGGAAGTCTGCTGCGGGAGGGGCATTTGCACGCCAAGGTGAGCGACAAACTTCCTCAGACAATGGAATAGTGCTTAGATGTGGCCTATAAGCAGCATCACGAAAGAAGAAGCCAATAGGCTAAAAAAGAGAAAGGAAATAGGTGAAGGAAAGAAAAGCAAGTCGAAGATAAGTCAGGACAAGAAAAGGAAGTCCGTTTGGAATCGGGTCCTTTGCACCCATCTAAGATCAATTTTGGGAAGAAAGGTGCTCTGCGGGGCGGAGACTTCATCTATTGAGCAGATCTCACGGCGAGTCCTCGCAATTATGGAAAGAAAGGGTATAGCAAAAACACCACCGCCAATGAGGAGACCCGTAGAAAAGAGGATCTAATAAGTTTTGCAAGTATCTTATGATGTTTGTCATGATTGAGCAATGTCGGGACTGATCGAGAGATATTGATCGGTGATAATGGAAGGAAAGCTAGATGAGGTTGTAGATCGGACCCATCAAGCCGAACCGTATGGCGAAGAGAGTTCAAGTGTAGAAATAACTACAATGACAAAGATAACAAAGATGAGTTTCGAAGAGGAAGAGACCACTCACCGGACCACGATGGTCAATTGGATAACCGCCACATGAATACGATCGATGCGATCTCATGAGGGCCAAATAGCATAAGCGAAGAGAGAGAGTGAGGCGGTGGTAGGTCTCTTGATCTACTCAATCAAACAAAAGACAAAGGCTATCGGGAGAAGTGACTTATGGTCCCAGGGGCCCCCTCCCTTTAGTAATCAACAATGAAGGGTTAGTGATAAGAAGCGGTGATCAGTAGGAATATGACAAAGCGAATATGTGTAGACACAGGCAGTGCCGTGAATGTTCTTTACTACTATGTTTTTAGAGCTATAGGGTTGAAAGACGCCAAACTCACCCCTGTTTTGGCTCCTTTGTTCGGCTTCTCGGAACCCAGTACACCCACTGGGCATGATCAAGCTCCTACTACTTTTAGGGAGGAACCAATAAGCGAGGACCGAATGGTGAATCATGTGGTGGTAAAAGCACCCTCGGCATACAATGTAATAATGGGAAGACCAACACTTATTGATCTTGTTTGTGATCTCACCGGCTCGTGTTAGTATGAAGTTCCCTACGGGGAAGGCTCTGAAATCAAAGGCAATGTGGAAGCTTGACCGGGGAGATGTTACACCACAGCTTGATCAATGGAAAGATGATGGTTCAAAAAGTGAGCATTGAAGAAGCGCTTCACGAAGATGAAAGAAGGCGGTCATCGAGGACCAGGCGAGAGGCTATTTGTCTATGGGGCGAGCAAGATGAATCAACGATTCTGATGAGGACATGGATTCGGCCCCACGTAAAGAATCTCTGGTAAATCTTTTGAAAGAGTTCAGGATGTGTTTGCATGGAAAACCGAAGACATGCCAGGATTATCTCGAGAGCTAGCCGTGTACAGTGAACATCGACCGAAGCGGGAGAGACTGTTCGGCAAAGAAGAGGCATTTGCCTCGAGCATCTCGGTAATTGAGAAAAAAGTTACCAAGTTGTTGCAGGCCAACATTATTAAATAAGTCGTATATCCAAAGTGGTTAGCGAACCCAGTGCTGGTCAAGAAGCCAAATGGGAGTTGGAGGATGTGTGTTGACTTTACTGATCTCAACAAAGCATGTCCGAAAGATTGTTATGCTTTGCCCAAGATTGATCGTCTAGTAAACTCAACAGTGGGGTATGAAGTGTTTGCATTCTTAAATGCATATAAAGATATCATCGGATCGCAATGGATCCCCAAGATGTGAAGAAAACTTCCTTCATAATAGAGTTGGGGCGTACTCACCACATCTTATGCCACTTTGGCTTTGAAAAGCATTTGGGGCAACATTTCAAAGAGTGTAAACAAAATTTTCACCCAGCAGATCAGGCGTGCATGGAGGTGTGCGTGGATGACATTATGATCAAGAAGCGAGTCTCTTGACCAATACTAAGAGGATGTCAAAGAGGTGTTTGAGGTATTAAGGCAAACTCAAATGAAACTCAACCACAAAAAAATGCATATTTGGGGTTAGATTAGGAAAATTCTAGGATACATGATATCCAAAGATGGGATTAGAGCCAACCCGGACAAGGTAGATGCCTTGAAAGCGTCGGCCGCCAAGAAACATTATAAGTAAATCGGCTATGAAAGAATAGCGACATTGAACATGTTTCTCTCAGGATCGGCCAGCGTGCCTTACCACTTTCTCAAAATTTTGAGAAAATCAAGTCATTTCAGTAGGATGAGAAAGCGAAAACTTTTGAAGGCGAAGTCCTACTTGGCGAGCGCCTCGCTAATGACTCCTCGGGAAGGAGAATCTTGAGTACGTCTATTTGGCGTTATATGAAGAAGCGCTAAGAGGCATCTTGGTCAAAAGCAAGCGGACAGCGAGATACGGTTTTCTTTGTGAGTAAAGCACTCCATGGACGGAGAGGTCCGATATTCAAATGCAAAAAAGTTGGCATTAGCATTGATTCATTCCTCAGGAAGTTAAGACCTTACTTCGAGGGCACACCCAATAAGCTTGTAATCACAAATCAGCCTCTTGGCAAATTTTGGGCGACACGAAACCTCGGTAGGTTAGCAAATTGGGTCATAGAAGCTGAGCGATAAGATATTGATTTTCGTCCTCGAAGCGCCATCAAAGCACAAGCATTAGTAGATTTCTGGGTGAAGGATAATTTGTTCACTGGAAGGCGATCGGCCCAAAAAAGAAGACAACAAGTGGAAGCTATATGTTGATGGCGCAACAACAAAAGAAGAAGGCGAGGGCATGTCTCACCTTTCGTCGATCAAAAAGGAAGAATTCCCCTACGCCTTACGATTTGGGTTTCAGGCACTAATAATGAAGCAGAGTATGAAGCCTTAATTACATGACTCAAATTGGCAATTCCACGAAGAGAATGTGAATGGTACTATATGCATTATTTAAAACAATGATATATGTATCATATTATATGAGATGCATCACATTCATTCCGTGAAATGATTGCGACAATATTAAATATTCAAGATTCATATAGTGATTCTGAATTTACAAAAAAGTATAGTGATTCTGAATATTTTGGTTATTGTGTTATGACCATTCTTTAGGTGAGAATTCCGATGGAAAAGGAAATCTCACTAAAATTGGGTTGATGATTTAAAAACATAGGTATAACCCGATATATTGTATATATAATTGTGAGAAATGATATAATTTCTCTAAGCGAGATGATATTTCTCTACTAATTGAAAAATATTAAAGAAGTTTGTTGATACCGCATAAGAGAATCTCACATTGAAATGTTGAATCCGTCGTAGGTTATTGCAATTTTCTAGATATTGATTGTGTTGTCTAGATTAAGTGGGAAAATCCATTATGAATTATATCCCGTGACAAACATTAACATAAATGAACTATGGGTTCATATATTATTTATTGACATCAAACCCACGCTTGGGGTAGATTTTATGCACAATTTGCATACATCAAATATTTTACGAGAAAATGGAGAAATGAACCAAAAGTTCAATGTCTCATTCTAGTGATTTCTCTACATATGATATGAAAAATAATTTGAGCGATTCTTGAAGAATCTAAAAGCACATAGTGGTATATTATTAAGCATAAGCGTAAGAGAGATATTGTTTTCAAAAATCTCATATAATGAGATATTTAATGAAACACTTTGTGTTTTAAATGTAAATCGTTTGAAGCAAATAAAGGAGCATCATGGTATAACTTCGGTGCGCATTTTTTATGAAGATCATTTTCGGCATTAGGGTGAGATAAATAAACCTCATCATAGAATAAAATAATCTTTGATAAATTTTATAAAATATAAAAGATCTTCAATGCTCAACTTGAGCGAAAGTTCGAGAAAAGAGTTAACTTGTATTTAGCAAAGTAATCGCCGAGATACCTTTATTGAACAAAAATGAGTGACCATTTATAAATGCACCAAGTCAAATATGATTGATAATATTTCTCTACGCCAGAAGAGTAGAAGACCGGTCGGTGTAAAAGATAAATATCCGCGAAAAATGAATTAATTTAGTCACTCATGAAATCTCTTGAAGAGATTCGTCTTAAAGACGAAAACCCCGAATAAATTAGCACGTGCATCGAATGATTAAATATTGGGGTTGCGGAACAACCAATCCATACATTGATAAGGATTTGGTTTATACTAATATCGAATTAGCAATGAATTTCATGGGAGAAGTTTATAATAAAATATCATAGTCATTTACGACATATTTGCCTCATAATTTGCTATTAATCTGGATCCAGAACCCAAGTCAATAGTAGAGTGTCAGAAGCACATAAACTAGGTAAAAATGAAATAAGCAATTGAGATTGAGTTTGAATTGGAATTGGAATTTTTTGTTTGTTAATGATAAACTATACTCTCTTATTATAGATAGAGTTATGTTCCGCTAATTAATATCTCTGACAGTAAAATTGAGTTTTCACTTGTCAATGATGTCATGACTGCATATTTATGGGTCGTTGGACATAAATATTGATATGAAAATCCTTGGTGGATTTCAGAAATAAAATAACATGAAAATCGCAACATGCATATTGTTAAGTTGTAAATGTCGTCAACATTCATGTTGAAAGTAATATGACCAGTTGAGTATATTCCTACTGAGGATGAATATGTAAGTAATGGATGGTTATTGTCATGAATTTTATAGCATTACGATGCGTGACAATTGAAATATATGCATGAAATTTGCGATTGTATTACTTCCCCAATGTTTAGATGAATCTGATCTTGATTGTGTTGCATGTGTTGCTGAAGTGAGTAGTGGGTATGACATTTATTAGCCTCTACATTCGATTATTTACTTGAACTACAGAAGAGAGTTGATATACAAAAATACGCTTTAGTGACAATCAGCCGATTTGTTCACTAAGATTATTCTACATCGGTTTTGGATGAAATGTGTATATAATACTAGAATCGTACATTTGAAAGATTGTTGTAAATCGGGAAGAGCGACAACTTCAAAACTTTTGTGAGGATCAGTTACAAAAATCAATGGTATACTATTTTTCCCTTTAACTAAGTTTTTCCCCATGGTTTCTTAGTTAAAGGTTTTTAATGAGCGATCGAGTGCAACACATGTAAGCAGCGTATGGCATGAACTATTTACCTTGTGTAGTTTTTTTCACCTTTGGGTTTTTTAGCAAAGTTAGTAATCGCATGACATATGCGTTATGCGACTCTGAGTGAGAAAATCAATCCGACTATTTATTCATTGAGACATTGTCTACTTGAGAAAGAAGATCATTTAAGCGTAATATCACGAAGACAATGCATTTTGGATACCTCAATTGAAGTGAAGCTATATTAATGGGGTTAACAAAACATATTTCACCCAAATTCTTCTTTACTCATGATTTGCAAAAGAATAGAGATTGATGTGCAGTGAGATCCGGTCAACCGATAATCTCATGAAGTATCTATCAAGAGCATTATCATTATGACATTTGAAAGACTAGTGAAGAAGCGTTGGGATCAAGCGATTGAAATATCTCAATTGATCTTTGGTTTAGGGAGTAAATCAAACACATAAATATGTACTTTTTTTCTTAACTAAAAGCTTGCGTTTGTTTTAGTTGAAGATTTTTAAAGTTTTTTAGATCGAACCCGTGATTATTTTCTTCTGATCTCTCAGCGTCGTTATTTATTCTGAATAAAAATATTAAATTATCTTTCATTCATTTCACTTTATCTACTTTATTATTTTTACCTTTATTTTATTCATTATACTAGTTTATTTTAATTTATCTCATGCGTCGTTTCTTTATCTACGTAAATTTCAAAAAACATTTTAATTTTAATCATTCTCAAATATTTTTATTATATTTTATTATTATCTAGCATCTAAAAAACATCCAAAATAAAGCTTTACCAAAGCAAGCGGAAAGATTTTTAAAATTTGAGTTTTCTCTTAGTAAGGTTTTAATAAGGCATACTCGTATTTGTTGTATGTTTAGTAATAGATATCAAGAAGTGTGATAAAATAATATCGTTGATGAATTATCTATTATTACAATTGATTTACGTAAATTTGGGATTAATTCAAATTATTGTTTTAGCGTTGTAATCTCTACTTATAAATCATGCTCTACTGGCAATTTGAATAATCTGTGGCGTTATTAGCCTACTTATTTATATTTTTTTCTTTTATTTATTTTTATTATTTGATGGGAACCATGAATGAAGCGATCTTGACAGAAAGGGTATCGTAATGGGATCTAGACTCTCAATTGCATTATCACGGGAGGGTGAATCGACTAACGTGAAATTTATACAATGATCTCCATAGTAAGTCCATTTCTCGTTAAGCGTCAAAAACAAAATGTGTTCTTATATGTGTTTTAGAACAAATTAATAGAATAAGATAAAGTTATTAAAGATCACTGCCTGAAATTAACGAGAGATATATCTCATACTTTCAAATTCGATTGTAGTTTATGCTTTCCCCGGTTTTGGAGAAGCCAAGAAGGCAATTTTGTCTTTGTGCTTGTATTATTCAAATTTAGTACAAGTGGCCAAGGAGATATTTGTAATTGTGGCAAATACTAAGGACGAATGATATTTTACAAAAAAAAAATTACTGCTTCCATCCTAAAGTGTAAATCTGTTTGAGTTTTTTTCGCACAGTTTAAGAAAGTAGGTTAAGTTGGTTATGCGTCATTAATTTTGATAAAAAAAAACTAAAATGAACTTTGACCGTTATTAATATAAAGTAAAAGAAGAAAAAAATAATAAATATTTTATCGGTAAACTAAATGAAATTACATTTTGAGACTAATCCAAAATTATTAATGGATTTATATTTTGGGATGGAGATAGTATACGGAGATAATTATAATTAACCAAACCTTCGTAATAAACGTCACAAATATCTCATTTCGGCCATCAATCTATTCCCCAAACACAAAACAACCAGAAAACTAACCTCCTCTGCCTCCTGCTCTTCAACATATATATATGGATTAAAGCGGGGACGTCTACAGTAGCGTCGGATCAATTTTCCGTCCAGAATTATCAGGTAATTTCTCCATGTTTTGATTATTGTTCGTTTTCCGATTCATGAATTTCATTTGAAGCGTTGAGACTTCGTGAGAATGTTATCAAGATATGTTTGGCGTTCGTGGACGATATTTGATGTTGCCTTGATTCCTAAGTTGTTCCTTCCATGGCGTGCGAGCTTTCATCTTGTTTTATGCGTTGGATGTTTATATATTTATTTAGGTCATTTATTTCACAATTTCAGCTAATTTCTTCCTCCTTTTCCAGCTGAAAGTAGTTAATTGTGTATATGATTAAGTACAAAAAACTGTATTACATTGGATGTTGAGTTTGACATATTGAAGTTCTGAATTGTCTTTTTAATTGAAAGTAAGGATAGAATGAGCGTTGGATAAAGACGAAAGTTGTCAACGTGTGGTTCAAGATCACAAAAATTGCGTTTAGTATGACCACAGGTCACAAAATATAGGATGAGATTGTGTTTAGCATGCTTAATTAGCCTGTTCTTCCTGTAATCTTCATAGGCACGACTGTTTGGTGCATCTGAATTCCCTGCTAATTAATTACTTTTGATATGTAAAGTAGCTGAATGGTATTTATCTGTTGTTTTTAAAAGATTAAGTTTGATTTTTCAGTCATTATTGTATCTACGGTTTTATTTTATTTAGTTGTATTGTATGCATGCTTTTGGGTATGGTCGAGAGAGATCCATTCTTGTTTAGCTCTATTTCGTTACATTTTTTCATGTCCTTTGGGAAAAAAGGAGATGATGGGTAATTAATGAGGAGACGAGGTGATCTTTAGTTATTGGCTGGTGTTTTAGATGTACTAGACATTGGAGTCGGTTGGAATTAAAGATTGCTTGAGGAGGAGTGCCTTTCTATATGAATCTCATATCCTTTACTTCATGTGTAAGAATATGTTGCAGTCTTGCCTTATAGGGCATACTTGTGGTGAAACTTCATTAATATAAAGATTATTTTCAGGATTTCTAAAGGCTGTAATCTGCAAGTTTTTCTTTGTAACTTTGTTGTGCTTCAACTTTATTTTCTATTTCGTTTTCAAATAATTTTATTTTAGTAGTTTATGAATTGTATATTTAAGTATAATTGAAGATTGCTTAGGAAATGAGATTCTATCCCAAACTGGTGAAACTTTTCCCTCCTCTTATCTAGTCTGAAAATGGCTACATCATCGACTGACCTAGGGTTGAAAGTGAACTATTACTTATTTATTTATTTTTGTTGTTGTTATAATTTGCTATTAATCTTAGGCAATCCTCCTGATTGTTGTATGACGATTTTCAACTTTAGCAATTTTCTGAAGGACAAACTTGAGATATGAGAGACTATAATGCTTTTCTTGTTTTTGGCAAATTTCAGAAAAGCTCTACTCAATTGGGGATATCTCGCTCATGCTGTATAACAGCACCTCCTGCATTCTCTAGTATATATTTGAGAAGCATAAGTCTGTCTGGGAAAATTAGCGGGAACAACATTATAAGTAAGTGGAGTCATATTGCTTTTAATTTTGGCAGGCCGGATGGCTGTTACCTCTCAAGAGCCAAGTCAAGAAGCCACTACTGATAGATTTCCTTTGCTTATGGAGGCGGGTTGAAAATAATGCAAGTGGTGAGCATGTTATCGACATTCAAAGGGTTGGTGATGCTTCCTTGCACTCTTCGGGTGATGGTTTTCCACATGGATCGGCTCCTGAAAATGTCCCATCAGATAGTAGTCAGTTGCCTGCTGCTGAATCTCCCTCTTCATTGAACGGTTCAAACTATCGGAGTTCTTCACTTTGAGGAATGGGGAAGGTTTAGGCGGCATTGGAGTCCATTTAACACCGTGCTGTTTATATCAATTGAGGTTTTATTTACCTTAGGGCAAATCATTGCGGCAATTGTTGTGTTATGCTTATCAAGGGATGAGCATCCACATACTCCATTGTTTGCATGGGTTGTGGGTCATGTGACAGGTAGTCTATTTAGCCTTCCTCTTTATTATTGGCGTTATCTTCATCGAAATGGGGTTGTTGATCCAAGGTCAAGTCAAGAAGGTTCACCTCGAGGCAATTCTACATCAGAACCTAGTTCCTATATTACTATCTCACTTACTCAGACCTCAGGGAGGAAGATGGGAATAACACTTCTAGACGTGTTCTGGATGGGCCAGGGCATCAGATTTCCACTTGCTAGGTATTCATTTGCTAAAATCTGTACGCAATATATTGGCATGTCCGTTCTGATGAATTATATACTTGTTAAATACATTAGCATCATTTGCAAACATTATCCCTCGTTTGTTTTTCACAACATTTATTATTGTTGCAGTTTTTCTTTTTCTTTTTCATTCTTTTATTTTGTTCATTTCTCATTCTAATCATCTACTAGAAACTCTTTTTGGCCGTCCATATCTTCTTATATAGGCATGATTTATGAATCAAAAATGAGTAAGTGGATAGGAGGTTCTTATATAGGTTGCTAATTTGTTTCTTTTTAAAAAAAAATTCCATGTTTATTATTTGTGGGTATTGTTCAAGACTTTAAGTGTGTGGAATTTGTCTCCTTACATCTCTATGCTTATGAAAAATAACCATCTCACGAAAACCTAAATTGTTAAGGAGGAGCTATCACATCCCATCACATGTGGACAAGAGAACAAACTCTGTGACAGAGTAGTAGCAGTACTCCTTTATAAATCTAAATAAATGGGGTAGAAGTGATTTATCAAAGAACTATAGGTAGAGTCTACTGCTGTGCAAGATTGATCCAACCTTTTCTAGGAAGATAAGGAAGGCAAGTTATTTGGTAGATAGTTATCGTATTGTGTCAAGACGGTTACTGGTCTCTTTCAGCATGATTCTTGAAAAAGTCTTTCCAACGGTCATTTTATTTTTAGTTTTATCGTTTTTCATCGTGGTTTCTCATGGTCTTGTGGATGACTGTTTAGCTTACTCCCTCAATTCTTCCTCTTTGCCAGGCTTTCTGCACTGATGGGCCATTACAAAATGGCATTGGACTGCTTTTGCAGTTTGGTTTGTAGTCGGTAATGTTTGGATATTTGGAGGGCATTCTTCTTCTCGTCTGATGCTCCAAAGTTATATAGGTAACATCTCATTTCTCTCTGACTGCATTTTCATGTTTTTTTGGGGTATATAATTCTAACAGCGTGTTTTCTCAGGTTATGTATAGTGTATCTTACATTCAGCTGTATCGGATATGCTTTGCCTTTCATTTTATGTGCCATGTTGTGTTGCTGCCTGCCTTGCATCGTTTCTATTATCGGTGTTCGTGAGGATAATGGAGTGAGAGGTGCTACCGAGGAATCCATCAGCGCTCTTCCAACTCTCAAATTCAAGCTGAGAGAAAGATGGAGGCGGTGATGATAAAGGAGTTGAGGTGGTGGTACAGTGGGTGCAGGAACTGAAAGAAAGTGTGCCATCTCAGGGGGGGGCAGTGCGTCTATTTTCTGTCTTGTTGTCTTGTGGAAAAAGGTTTTAATGATATCTCGATTCTAGAAAATCTTTGTCCTACCCCTACCCCAAATATTATTTTTACTCTGGATGAAGATGTGATATTATACATAGATACTCCTGTTTGATTTAGTGTCCCATTATCCGACACATCTCCTATATGGATACACACCATATATGTACGATACATGCCTGTGGTGAACTTTCAGTTTTCAAAATGTAGATCGATCATTCGAGATCGGATATTGCCATTAGGCCCATTACTCAGATACATTAAATGAACCCTGTCGAAAATTGGAAGGAAACATAACGCCAGGAAATTAATGAAAATGTGCCGAAGTGAAGAAAAAGCATTAGAATTCGTTATTTTTTTATGATTCTTATTATAGTGTCCTTATGGTTATATTATGTTAAATTTTGTCCTTATTTTTTCAATGTGTACATGTATCTCCTCCATAGCCATATCTTATATTCTTCAAGAAAATCCTGCAGCCTGGTATCATGTATCAGCGTATTGTACTTGTGTTGTGCAGCCTTTCCTATATGTGTCTATGATCAACCAAATTGCTTTGAACAATTTGTTTTTAGGTCAACAAGTATATCAATGTGAGTTAGATATACAATAGAAGTACATATGCAAGTGTTTTATCGCTAAAATGCCAATAAATGTGTAAATATTAGATCACGTTTTTTTTTGGGTGGGGCTCGAAGAATGACTACTACAATAGCATGTTTTGATCTGAATTTTGGTAACACAGGTATGTTGCATCTGCTTAAACAAGTATGAAGGCGGTGGCGAATTAAGAGAACTGCCTTGCTCTCATTTCTTCCACACAGAGTGTGTGGATAAATGGCTGAAGATAAGCAGCGTCATGTCCTCTCTGCAAATCTCAAATCGCGGGTGGCGTTGACAATACTACCCCTGTGGAAGACTCAAATCAACAAGGCTGAAGAGAAATAAAGAATGTTTTTGCCCTCAAAAGCATCTCATACAAAATAAAGCAAGTTACAGTAACACACATCTTGTGGAACCTCTTTTTTATTGGGGGAATCATTTTGTGGTTTGTGTATAGTCAGTCACACACATGCTTCATTTCGAGGAATCTTTGGCATTGCTCTCCTCTGCTTTTATCGTGTGTGAGAGGTTAGAAATGAATGGTTGTAATGTGACTTGATTGTATTTAAAAGCACACTCTTGGGCCCCCATTAATGTAAATCAAGCATCAAATTGTTTTTGTTTTTTGTTTTGTTGTTTTGTTTTTGTTTTGTCCCACCTGGTGATATGAAAATAAATTTTTGTATGAAGTATCACACCATTGGATGAATGACATGTGCATACTAAAATGACACCCATCTAACGGAGTAGAATCTGCTGGTGATATTTCTATGGGTTCCATTATTGTAGAGTGGGGATTTTCAGACCAAAAAACACAACTAAATTTTTGCATAGATAAGATCACTTATATTAGTGTTTTTTTAATAGATTCTCTATACTTACATATTCAAAAATCACTTTTAAATTATTATTTTACATAACCTCCCTCTAGTCTAGTGTTAAATGTATTGGAATTTCTATAGAATATAATTTGAACAGAAGTGTCTGTATTTTGTAAAATACAAATAATGCAAAATTTAGAGATTATGTATAATAATAGGAATTCTGTTTTGTTGGAAGAAAAGTAAATTTCTGCTCCTTATAACAAATTGGCCGTGAGTTTTGTGCATCTACAAACGTAAATATGACCCTTTTTCTTTTTTTTTTTTTTTTTTTTTTTCCCATGGAGAATATGACCAATTTTCGGTTGCTAGGTATGTTATACCGTAGCGACCAGCAACTTCAAGTTAAGAATGCATCGATTAGCTCCCCTCTGACCCGATGATATCTCCGTATCTTTCACTTTGAACATCATTTTCGTTAATTCGATATTGAAATTGTGTGATTGATGTTTTATTATCATTCACGTACAATTTAATTATACTATAAGTCGTAATTAATGCATAATGAAGTCTATCGAAATTGATTCAAAGTTGTCTGTTTTACTATATATTGATCCATTTAACGTGTGTTTTCTCCGACATTATCTTGAGTCTTTTTTTCTCTTCTTGAATGTATGCATTAAATGCACTCTGGCGCGTGTGCGCATTCAGTTTATGTTTAATTTTTTAGGTAATCGATTATCAGTGGTGGTAAAGCTACCGCTGAGATCTCTTTTTCTTTTCTTTTTCCCTTATTAATTGTCTCAATCATGGAATTCCTAATAAGTCCGTGACATCCCTTATACTTAGATCTTGTTCTAGAATCATATTATTATATAGTAAAAAATACAATATTGTCAATATGGCTAAAACAAGAGGTTGAAGAACAAAAGAAAAAAATACAATATTTCAGGACTTGCTAGGCCTTTGGGGTTGTTGTTGACATGACAATCAAAACAAAATCAATTGGTTAATTGCATACAACATTGTGATGTCATTAATGCAGTTAAGCAAGCGAGCCAACTACGAACAATTTCGTATTCGACTTATTCTTGTTTGTGATCTTTCGTTTGTTTAGTTTAACGAATCGGCTTGAGCAGATTATAAGTTTGTTTTCTAAAGGAATGAACACGAGTTTCTTTCATGAGCGTTCGATTATATTTGCAAGCATAGCATATAGATAAGCAGAGTGTCTGACGTAATTAACTTAACGTAAGATAATAGACAATCTATTCATATATTAGATCTTTCTAGAGTAATTTTATAGAATATTATCTGATTATTCTAATGTCTTTGGTATTATTATGTTTAAATATTGTTGTGTATTTTGTTATTTATGCATTTAGACTTTATATTTTATACATTACAAATGAAGCTCGAGTTGGAAGGCAATCGTATATGGCAATGGCTCGAGCGTATTTCGAACAATTTTCTTTATAAATGAAGCTGCGTTTTAACATAATTTGTTTTCTGCTTATTAAACAAATGATTGTGAACAATCTAATGGCGTATGAATCAAACGCAGGCGTAATTTTTCTCCGTTCATCAAACAAACAATCATAAACAAATTCGTGTCTTTGCTGAACCAAGCGCGAACATATTTTTATGTTCGTTTATTAAAATAACGACCACGAACAAGTTAGGTGTGCTTAAAAAACACATGCTTGAACAACATACACTTGAGCATTTCAATTTCATTACTTATTTCTAGATGTCATAACGTCTTGTATATCATTGATAAATCCGTAACCCGTTGAGTTATATTAATTTCATTCAATAATCAACGATGATTAAGTATTGTAGATATTACTAAGGCTACCATTATTGCCAATACATTATTTGGTAATGTAAAGCCATTTTGTACTTTTTATTTTTGCTTTATCAAGAAATTATCTTGATATTACCAAATAATGCTAGCATTTCCCATAACACACACAATACTTGTATTTTTAGGCTCATTTTGCTTGGCCTAAAGTAGAAGATTAATCTTCTAAACACAACGAAAAGTATATAGCGTAATTTTATATTTCTTTTAATTCGTTGTAATTTCAATAATCACTAATTTCATTTTTTATAGGCCCAAGAATACTTTCACAAAATAATCTATCTTTTTCGGTTTATTTGTTTTGTAATGAAAATTATCATGTAGATCCAATGATCGGGGTGATGCTTAATGTTGTATCGGTTTTGTCTCTGCGAGTAGCATACGCATCTTTCTAACGTCTTTTATATAACTATGGCGGAACCAGTATCATGATCGATTTTGTAAAATAGAATCGTATGTCAGCGATCGATTATTGCCAAAAATTTATTATGTCATTTATTACGATAGAAAGCAATAAAATAATGAATCGGAAATACTATATGTCTTTATAATGAAAAATATACTAATTGAAGAACGTCACGGGTATTGCAGTGCGAAAGAAAACAAAAAAGCCTTTTTAATCGCCTGGTCGGCCATATTAAAAAGATAAAGTTGTACCTATGTATGTATGTACACACAAGTTCACATCAAAACACCTTTAAAAGTCTTAAGAATTTTTTTTTTTTTTTTTTTTTTGAGGAAAAGTCTAAGATTTGTTGATATTTTAATTTCCATGTTTCATGGACTTCTCTCCCAACACATTTTACACATATACATATATGTATACAAAATATAATTTCAATGTAAAATTTTAATTCTATGTGTCATTCCTCTTGTATTAATTATTTTAAGCCAATTGACAAAGCATACTGTCCACCACACACTAACACCTAAAACTAGAGCTATTAAAGTTGAGTTGAGTTGAGTCGAGTCGAGTTAAGTATATTTTTAGGGCTGAGTTTGTTTGAGTTCATAAGCGTGTTCGTGTCGTTTATTATTAAACAATTACAAAATTATTTTTAGGTTATTTCGTTTAAAACACTGCGCCGTGAGTTAAAACAATACTATAAAATTTCATTACCATACTGAAACTATATTACTGCTGTTTTTATTCCAATTACAACAATCTACCTGTTTCACCTTAATTAGACAAGCATTATTATTAGGGAAGCTGAAAAATCACTATTTGCGTAAAACGTTTTTATCATCTACTGTTTTTCAAACTTTTTAAATACCCGTCGTCACAGGAATTCGGCCGGTGCCGCTCTATCCGCCTTCCTTACAGTGAAATCGTCGCCAGTGCTGCTCTAATTTTAATGATGCATTTCTAATTTTAAACGAGTACCGCCGCTTACCATTTGATCGATGGAAGATTCCGCCGACCTGTGATATTTTCATTTTCAAGATGTAAGCGATGCCGTCATTTCATTGATGCGAAGTCGAGATGAAAGCGATCACCGTCGACTTTTATTGATAAGTAGATTCTTAAGGCGGAAGGTAGGAATAAAATTTTGAAAAAAGGTGTGAAGCAAAAAATTATATTTATTGAAACGAGGGTATTTTAAGTTTCACTATTATCTAACCTTAAATCCTTTGTTTCCCACTCCATCTACTAATTAACATAGAAAATTAAGGCAAAAGTTTTCATATATTACAAGCGTCGCCGTTGAATATGTAACACGTGCAATATATATACATGTCATATATTTAGCGGTATAAACCGGTGAAAACATTATGTATTATAATCCTCCATATATAACATAGAGGTGTTTCTTCCTTGTAAAATTCTTATCAAGAGACTTTTCAATGTATTGTCATCGTAGAAAGGATATCAAACGTGTTTACGTACAACACTTTGATATCTATTAAACGATACCGATTCACTGTGAAGTAATTGCAGAAGAATTTCACGTTAATGATGGATAAAATAGCTAGACACACAACACTATGAGAAACTTTTAGGTAGTAAATCCATAGCGTGCAAATCGGCTTATTAACAATGGAAAACACGACCGTTTTCCCATATTTATCCATACATTTAGAAAACACGGCGTTTTATAGTGTTTATAAGCATAACCCGTGCCCGTCACGTGCAGATCCCACGTGAGAATTTCCCAAACAATAATTATAGTAGCCAGAATTAATTATTTGGGATGTTTTATAGATAAGGGCTCAAGACCTTATCAAAGAGAACATGAAGGAACTGATCAGGTGCAGTAAGTTGAAATGGCCTTGTGTTTGAATGAGTCTCGACCGTTGATTCTCCTTGATCTTTTTCTGCATGTATTTTGGAGCAGAATGCAGTACTGGCAGCGTCGTTTTGAGTATGAATGATGGTGCATGGGGTGGTGACCTTTCAAGAATGTCTCTATAGTCACTCAGAAACACGGTTTTGGCTAATGGAAGTGCAATCTCACCGCCCATTCTTATCAAACAATTCGTGAATTTCTTGATGGACAGTGGATCGTTGTTGTCCACCACGATCGAAGCGAAGGCTGTAGCCCATTGATCATAGTTGGACTCGATGTTAGCGAATAGCTGCTCCACCACCGGCAATTCGAACCCTCCATCGTATTCGTCTTCTTCGTTCATCAACCTTCATTTTGAGAATTCAATGAGAAAATAAATCCATGAAAAATAACTATAATTAATTCAATATATAGTTTTTGTTTTTTTAGTTGGCTAGTTTTAGTGTACAAATATATTGTATATGAGTTGTAGGTTTCTGATATTGATCAATTAAATCTTCTAGATAGAAAAAAACCCTTAATTTATATATTCAAACGTTATAACTTGTATATCAGTGGAAAATGAAATTACTTGCGTTATTTATAAATAAACTGCAATTATGTTTTATACGATATAGTCACTGAAATCATTTGATATAATTTTTTGTTATCTTAAAATGATTTCAGATTTATATCATTTGATATAATTTTATATGGTAAAATTGGTCAATCTTGAGTTATCAGAAACATAGTTTATAATCCTAATTACAACTTATTTTGCAATTGCAATTTTCTTTTTCTGTTTCTTTTATTTAGTAAGAGAGCTCATGAAAAATAAAACTCAAACATATACAGGCATGCCATGTGTATCAATAAAATTATAAATACTCCAGCCAAAATAAAATTATAAATGCTACATAACCATATAAAAATATTAAATCACAAGTGTTATGAAAATTGATTTCTTTGGTATATATGGGTTTAGTAATATCTGAGAAATATTATAGTCTGGCAGGTATTTTAGGAGTTATATCAAATGTCTGATGAATAGCGTGTATGTAAATAGGGTCATGGACTTGGCGTAGCATTTGGCCAAAAGTGGAAAATCGTAATTATTTCTTATTCATTGGCTCACGGAGATGTGAATTGGATTAATAATGATAAATTCGTTTTAGTATAAGCTGAAAATCTTCGTTGTTAATGCTAAGCTGGTAATAATACATGGTCCGATTCTTAGCCTCCGATATCCTAAAAATCATTTCGATCTCATTCTTCAATTAAAAATAATAATAATTTGACATTATTTAGAGTATATTTTACTTATCTTGTAAAAATGTAAACAATGGGAGGAAGAAAAAAATGGGAAAAGGGATAAAATAAAGAAGGAAAGACATGTATTGTATGGTTATCAATCACAAGAAGGACCACCACATAATCAGATAATCTATGTCAAAAGAGACTATATGAAAATAGAAATTACCCAAACAAAAAGGCAAGTACTAACTAAAGAGAATTTGCCCAATAGGGTGTAAAGAAATCTCAACCACAAAAATAAATAAATAAGTAAGTAATAATAATAATGTTGTTGTCACGGTTATTCAAGCACAACATATGACAAATGTGACATTTATTTAATTAAGACTCTTATTATTTAATTAAGATTCTTATTTGCAATATCAGGTTGTGACGTTTGTTATACAAATGAATGAGACACTATTACTATTAGAAAAAAAGAGTAAATGGTTTAGTTACAGTAGGCGAATGTTATTGTTAGCATGAAATAGTTTCAACAAAATAAAAGTGTTTCTGTTCTTCTTTAAAAAAAATTTAAAATAATCAAAAAGTGTTTATTTGATTTACACTCTTTGGGAAAAAAAAAACGATTAATATAGTTTAAAAACGCTTTCATCATGTGCAAAAAAAAAAAAAAAAAAAAAAAATTTAATATAGTTTCAACAAATGACATAACTTATATATATATCATTTATTATATTGTGACCTTATTTATTGACATGAGCCGTATCCTGATTAATAATTTAAACCATTTTACTGTGGTAATAACAATTTTAATTTGTATGTGTTTTCACATATAATTGCACATACGGATCATTTAATGTATCGAATTCTATGCATATATAATGTCAAAATTAAAATGTTATTTATACGTGATAGTGGCATGCTTGATTGGCGTAATTTTTATCATCGCTAATATTTGGTGAGACTCATATGAGTCTTACATTATGATAATGATGCAAAAGTCGGTGTTTTATTAGTTGTCCTTTAGTGATGTTAAGCGAACTAAAGCTGTTCGTGAATATATTGAGCTCATTTCAATTAAATCTAGTTTATTTTGTTTGTTTATGTTATCAAACCGGGCTGAAATATTATAGTGCTCATTTCATTAATGACGAACACAAACATGTTAAGTGGCGTTCAATAAGCGTTAACGTGGTATCGAGAGATAATAACCACTACCCCACAAGGAAATAAAGTAGAACGTTTATTACTTGCAGATTGGTTTTAGTCTGGCGGTAGCGGCTGTCTTAACATGAGTGTCGAGGCGGATATCACGAGATCGAACCCTGGTTGGAACATTATTTAAAAGAAATAGTGCAAGTGTTGGGACATATTGCCCGCTGGCAGGGTGTTGGGACGTATTACTTACGCTCTTGAATGAAACTTATGCAAGTATTTGATTGCAAACACTTGAGAGAGGATGTTGGGACAGATTGCCCAGCAATGTATAAGGAAATATAGTAGCACTTTTACTCTATCAGTTGAGTGCAGGTAAAAGCAGTAGCGCGATCTTAACAGTAGTATCAGAGCCGAGAAGTCACGAGATCAGACCTTGGATTTGGGACATGTGCCCACACTTGAGGGGTGTTTGGACATGTGCGCGCTCTTGAATGAAACATCAAGTGTTGGACAAATGCCAACACTTGAGGAAGCGAGGGGAGGGTGTTGGGATGATTGCCCGGCACTCTAATATATAAGAATATAGTAACTTACTGCCGATTGGTCTGTAGTAAAATGGTAAGCCCTTGATCTAGAGTGTTGCAGCGACTCTTGAATGAAAATTGTGCAAGTGTTGGGCCAGTTGACAACACTTGAGGGAGTGTTAATACGTGTGAGATTGCCGCACTCTTAATGTATAAAATATAATGCGCACACTTTATACATCAATTGGTGTAGTAAAATGGTAGCGTTTGATCACTATGAGTTCGTGACTAACGTAGATCACATTTTAGTTCAAAATGTGTGTATTGGTGATGAACATTACGATGTTTGTGTCACTAATTATGGAATTTTTAGGTGTGCTTTTCATGTAAACTAGTCATATTCGAGATTTATGCGCAATTGTATATAGAAATTTTATTTCTGAGCGAGCTCTGGCTCGAACTCAAACATTATGATCATGTTATCGAGGCCAATCTCAGCGAGTTTGTAACAAGCGAAGCGAACTTTCGAACATGTTACGGCAATAAGCGAGCTCGAGAATTCGAGCCATGGATGTTCAGCTCAACTCGTAAAGCACACCTTTGGATGTGACACAATTGTTGTGATAATATCATTATTTGAAACAAATCCTAAATGAATATTCTAAAAATAAAATTGATATTGAAAAAGTTTAGATATAAATTATTCAACCCTGTAAAAATGATGTAAAGTAGTGCTAATGCTTCGTAATGGTTAATTAACGTAATCGTTTTATATCAATTGATTATTGTATACGACTTATTGATTGTAATTAAACCTATCGCGATCGATGATATGCCTGCATATATAGGTCCAACAACATATAAGAGATGAAATAATCATCAGGAATCAGTGGCTACCAGTTGCACTGTGGTGATAGATGGTCGCCGACCGGTGTAAAAAATTACATTAAGGATTTTTATAATGTTCACAAAGTTGTATGAGGAAAATAAAATTGTCTAGATTTGAACAATAAAAATGAACGGCTTTGATAAGCATATCGAAAAATATATGCCAACAAACATATAAGGAAGAACGTAAATGCCGGTAATCTAAATCATTAGGATGATGGAGATTAAATATTTTAATATGGTTGGTAGAAACAAATATCGAGGATTCCGGTGTATATAGATTAAATAACGTCTTGACAAAGGTAAAAATATATCGAATGTCGTTTTGTTTACTTGACAGCATAAAAGTTAAAAAAGTTAAAAGAAAAAGAAAGGAAAACACATACCTCAGAGTACATGGGGAGAAGCACTTAGCAAGAACAAAGGCTCTTAAAAGGCAAGGCCTTTTTAGAAAGTAATACAATTAATCATCAGACATAGAATGCACAAGGACAAGCATCTTTCAAGTCCATTTTCCTCCATTAAAGCTATCAAATCATCAACCAAGCTTAACACCCATACTTCTCCAGCATCAAAAGGTTCAGATCTTTGTCCACAGCACCAGAAAACGCAGTCGAAAACCAGTACCTGAAAGACCTTGCTCAAAGAAGATGTTACCTTGTCCCAAAGCTGTTTTAGTCACCTCCATAACCATGTGCTAAGATTATCGTTGTTTCAGTGTCCTAAACCAAGTAGTTTGCATTTAAGGATGTAGAATCTGCCCTTTTATACACATCTTGAATGTTCTTTTGAGAAAGATAAAAAAAAATACTATGGGTGTGTGTGGATATGTAAATCTATATTTACCTGCACCATGAGAAGGGAGTTTGTGTTTTCATGTTTTATGGTGCTTGCTTTTGTTGATGTTTATATAGGCAATAAAGGAGATAACATTGAAGAAATAAAATTACGTTGCTCAAGGCGGATCCGTGTACTCGGAGCTGATACGTCATTGAGAAGTGAAGATTTTTTTAATATTAAGCGATGTAGTTTTTATTTATTAAAAAATACATTTATTTTATTATAAGCAGTCAATGTATTTAATGTCTCATTCATTTATTTATTATAGCAATGCTCAATGATTTAAGTGATTTATCACATTGATTATTCTTCTTTTTTTTATATTAATTTAAAATAAAATGCTTACTTTATCTATATTTTTGATGCAAAATTACTCAACCTTTATATTTTCAATATCGGTGTTCATTACATTTGCTGCTTATCACTTCATTACATTTTGTCGTTTGTCACTCTTTGACGCAATATTCTGCTATATTTTTTGATTTTTAGTATAAGCCAATTTGTGGAGAACATTGCTACTTCTTTTTAGAGTGTTCATAAATACTTTTTTTATTTTTTTGGAAGGAGCATCTAACATTATCATTTTTGTTGGGTATAAGTTTGTAGCTACTCTAACATATATTCTTACTATCTTTTCTTCTCTTAATACATTTTTCTTATAACTATATTTTACTGATTTATTTACTTATTTCTTTTATATTCTTTATATATTCATTCACGTTGAATAAATTAGTATATCAGATTCATTTCCTATTTTATTCCCTGACATTCCCACTCAATTTTTCAAAAAAAAAAAGTGTGTACAGAATTCGGTCGTTATTTTAAGTTTGCGATTTTTATCGCGTATGATATAAGAAATTGTCATTCGATCCACGATTTGCGGCGTTCATCATCGTTCATGTTCATCTACCGCTATATATATATATATCGATCGTCAACAGCATTCGTCTTCTTCTCTAGTAGCGATAGCGCATATATAGTTTCTTTGCTGCGCTGCTTGCGATTAATGGCTACGTCATTGAGGGCAATGATTTTTCTATCTATATATAGAATGCAACCATGAAATGTCTATTATCGTATTATATCATTATTTGTTATGTCATCCGCCAGATATTTATGGCATGCTCTTATTAAAAAAAAAAATCTTTTTCAATATTTTATTATGATATCGAAAAAGCAGTTATATATGTCGTAGCAAAAAAATCTTTATCATGTTTGTATTATTGTCCTTGAGGTGGATATGACTGCAAACCTGTTCAAGTCATATGGCAAAGTTGCATATATATATATTATTATATAGCTTCATTATT